>SJYC01103030.1:0-14306 GCA_006408675.1 Madoqua kirkii
AATCTTCAAAGTTAACATTTTGTGGAACACATTTGAAATTTCTAATATATTTAATGTACTCAACTATGTAGATTATAATATTTTAATTGAAAAACTACACTGCAGTTGCTAAGTCCCTGGTAAAATCAAAGCATATGTGTTAAGTGGAAGTTATTATAAGCATTACATTTTTTATTTAGATGTTTAAATATTGATATGAATTAAGTTCACACATGCTGTCATTTTTTCTTTCTTCAGAAAAAGTTTGACAAGTAAGTTTTTCAAATAAGCTCTTTTTAATGAATTGCTATAAAATCATAGAGCTTTCCATTTCATTCTATTGTTATATAATTATCATCAAATTATCCAACTGGAAATAGTGTGCACACACAAGAGGAGGGAGGGGGGAATTTGACAAACTATAGGTCCTATTTATATTGGTAGAATATCATACCTTTGGGGGAGCAATTATGAATCATATCAACCAAAGCTAATTTCAAGAGCGTTCCTTGAAATATAGCTTTTTGATTTAGAAAGAATATCACTTATTCTTGTCAATGTTCCATGAAAATTTAGATTCATGTTTTTTCAATGAAATGTCATAATAAAAATAATCTTAACATTAATATTTAACTTTTGAACTGAATTTAAAATAGCATTCATAATAATGTGAAATATTTATCCTTCAACCGAATGCACTTCCAAGTCTTTATATCATATCTAAAAATATCAAAGCATTATGAGAATTAACTAATTTTTTATTTAAAACATTCCTGATAAAAATCTGGTTTTTTCCCCCAATTCTGTATAGAATTCTTATGCTGATGGAGGTGGTGCATTAAGTTAAAGCTTTAAAGCTTTACTTATAGTGGAATCCGCCTGCCAATGCAGGAGAAGGTGAGAAGGTGAAGTCACTCAGTCGTGTCCGACTCTTTGCTACCCCGTGGACTGTAACCTACTAGGCTTCTCCGTCCATGGGATTCTTCAGGCAAGAATACTGGAGTGATTGCCATTTCCTTCTCCAGGGGATCTTCCTGTCCCAGGGATCGAACCCGGGTCTCCCACACTGGAGGCAGACGCTTTAACCTCTGAGCCACCAGGGAACAGCTCCAATGCAGGAGAGATAGGTTCAATCCCTGATTTGGGAAGATCCTCTGGAGAAGGAGGCAACACTTCAGTATTCTTGCCGAGAAGCCTGGCAGGCTACAGTCCATGGGGTCACAAAAGAGTCGGACACAACTTAGCCACTAAACAATAGCAAACAAGACCATTTCAAGTACAAAAGGAAAATTTAATATATTAATAGAAGAGTCATTTGATCTAAATGAAAATGTATGCTTTACAGAGTGATAAGTAAACACACTTTTCTAACAGACAATAAATTATTTTTCATTCCAGACTTCTTATGTAAAATAATTACTACCTTTTAAACTATAAATGGACAGTTCTTTTTCCTCTGTGGTGGAAGTGGAACCTTAACCATTGGACAGCTGAGAAAGTCCTATGCATTTAACTCTTTTTTTCTTTTTCTATGAAGGTATTAAAAATTTTTTTTAAAAAACTTTGCTTATTTTAGTTGAAGGATAATTAGTTTACAATATGGTGATGGTTTTGCCATATATCAGTATGAATCAGCCATAGATATACACACATGTCACCTCTATCCTGAAGCCCCCTCCAACCTCCCTCCCTACCTTATCCTTCCAGGTTGTCACTTAATTCTTTATTGACCTGCACTTTTGTTTTTTAAGAACTCATTCCTCATTAGAGCTCATTGCATTTCATTGCAAAATGAAAACATGGACTAAAACGTAGCAAGGGTAGTTTTAGACTTACCATCTAATAAGTGAAAAGAAAATAGTGATAAGGAGTTGGAAGTATTCTCTGTGAACCATGCAGTGGCACTGTTTGACTTTTATTTTCTGTATAGGTTTCAGGCACTACTAATTTACTACCTTCCATTCCATCCCCGCAGCTTCAGGTGCTCCAGAGTTCAGTACTTGAACGGGTCAAGGAAGACATGTTGGTTTAGCACTCTTTTTTTCCCCCCCAAAATAATATATATATTATATCTGAGAGTGTTTACCAAAAGAATATGGAGTTAAAATTGTGATGGGGTTTATAAAGGAGAAGAGCAAATGTTAGGAGAGAGACTAACAGGGGAAAATAATTTAGAATAAAGATCAGAGAATGCTGGGGTGAAGCATGATTTAAAAAAAGATGAAAATTTCCCGATGTTGGGAAAGATTGAGTTGAAATGTTAAAAATTGCAAGTAAAACTGAAAGATTTCTTTAAAATGAAAAACGTTACAGTATAATGAAGGTCTGTGTTGAGTCTCTATATTTTCTGAGTACAACTTTGAAATACATTTTTAAATTGTAGGAATTACAATGAAAAGTGTCTGAGACATTGCATGCGTGCTCAGTTGTGTCTGACTCTTTCAGACCCCTTGGACTGTAGCCTGCCAGACTCCTCGGTCCATGGAATTCTCCAGGCAGGAGTACTGGAGGGGGTTGTCATTGCCTCCCCCAGAGGACCTTCCCCACACAGGGATCAAACATGTGTCTCCCGCATTGGCAGGTGTATTCCTTACCACTGAGCCAGCGAGAATCCCAAGACATTGAAAGACTCGAAGTTACCTCTCAGATCTTAAAAGTCAAGTAATACATTTTTAAATTGTAGGAATTACAATGAAAAGTGTCTGAGACATTGCATGCGTGCTCAGTTGTGTCTGACTCTTTCAGACCCCTTGGACTGTAGCCTGCCAGACTCCTCGGTCCATGGAATTCTCCAGGCAGAAGTACTGGAGGGGGTTGTCATTGCCTCCCCCAGAGGACCTTCCCCACACAGGGATCAAACATGTGTCTCCCGCATTGGCAGGTGTATTCCTTACCACTGAGCCAGCGAGAATCCCAAGACATTGAAAGACTTGAAGTTACCTCTCAGATGTTAAAAGTCAAGTTGACAAAAACAGGTAGACTTACAAAATTAGGAGAATGATAATGAGATCTAAAGTAGATATACGCTATGCATAAATCACTGACTGCTTTCCTAATAATTTTAATGATGGATTAATATTCATGATATAAGTGAAACAAGCACAATACAAAATTATGCATGCAGTATCAACTATGGAAATATATATGGATCTATATCATATGAATGTGAAACATTTTAAAGAAAACAGCATCAAATTACTATGGTAAATTTCTTCAGTTGGAGTTTGAGTGATGTTTTACTTTCTTCTCTTTTTATATTTACTGTGACATAATAAATTACATTCATGATCTGATTACACACTAGTTGTTTTTAATAGGAAATATCACAACAGTTGATTTTTAAGACTATCTCTTTATTTTTGGCTCCTCTGGGTCTTTGTTGCTGCTCACGGGTTTTCTCTAGATGTGCGTGAGCTTCTCTTTATGATAGCTTCTCTGTTGCAGAGTACGGGCTATGGGGCATGAGCTCAGTAGCTGTGGCGTGCAGACTTAGTTTCCCTGTGTCTGGAATGACAGACTAAAGAGTTTTAAACACCAGACAAGTTACAGCTCAGTTCAGCTCAAGCAGAAGCAGCTGACCTCAAAGGAAGTGTCATGCTAACAATCTCTCTTGGCTTCCCCCTTTTAATACTTCCCCTCTGTCTCCTCCTTTTGGTTGCACCCTGGGCCAAATAGGGCTTGGTCCCACCATCAGTCAAGAAAGAGGATGCAAATGGGCCTATGCTTAAGGCCGATTGACAGTTGCAGGTTAAAAGGCTCTGTTGTGCATGTCTTCCCAAAATTCAGTCTGTGATAATCAGATGTATATATGTGTAGAATATTTATGAGCCATTAATCACTTCATAGGAAATAGATGGGCAAACAGTGGAAATAGTGTCAGACTTTATTTTTGGGGGGCTCCAAAATCACTGCAGATGGTGACTGCAGCCATGAAAGTAAAAGATGTTTACTCCTTGGAAGGAAAGTTATGACCAACCTAGATAGCATGTTAAAAAGCAGAGACATTACTTTGCCAACAAATGTCCATCTAGTCAAGGCTATGGTTTTTCCAGTAGTCATGTATGGATGTGAGAGTTGGACTGTGAAGAGGGCTGAGTGCCAAAGAATTGATGCTTTGAACTGTGGTGTTGGAGAAGACTCTTGAGAGTCCCTTGGACTGCAAGGAGATCCAACCAGTCCATTCTGAAGGAGATCAGCCCTGGGATTTCTTTGGAAGGAATGATGCTAAAGCTGAAACTCCAGTACTTTGGCCACCTCATGGGAAGAGTTGACTCATTGGAAAAGACTTTGATCCTGGGAGGGACTGGGGGCAGGAGGAGAAGGGGATGACAGAGGATGAGATGGCTGGATGGCATCACTGACTCAATGGACGTGAGTCTAAGTGAACTCCGGGAGTTGGTGATGGACAGGGAGGCCTAGTGTGCTGCGATTCATGGGGTTGCAAAGAGTCAGGCACGACTGAGCGACTGAACTGAACTGAACTGAACTGAATGGACATGAGTTTGAGAAAGCTTGGGGAGATGGTGAAGGACAGGGAAGCCTGTCTGCGGGGTTGCAGAGTCAGATGCGATAGAACTGAGCAACTGAACAATGGGCTGCTAGCTGCCTAAATTTACGTGGGGAAGCCCCTGTGGTTAGTCTGTATCCAGTGCCAAGGGTGCATGTGCAGGAGCTGAAAAAGTCTCTGTGATTATTTGGTAACATATCTATGAGCTTTCCTGGCTGTGTCTGGTATGGGGTTTAGAGATCAGCTTTCAGCTAGGCCACCCTTCTTTGCTCATGCCCAACTTTCTACTTAACACAATAAAGCATGGACATCAGAATAAACTTAGCTGAATTTCTGTTTACCTTAGTGGTAGGAAATGGCAACCCACTCCAGTATTCTTGCCTAGAGAATCCCAGGGACGGGGGAGCCTGGTGGGCTGCCGTCTATGGGGTTGCACAGAGTTAGACACGACTGAAGCAACTTAGCAGCAGCAGCAGATTGATTGTATAAATGGACCCAATTTTCCATACTTGTGTTTATCAGTATCCTTCACAATCTGTCCTAGAGGCTCTTTTCATCAAGAGATAGGGTTTCCTCATATTAAATCTGGACTGGACTTTAGCTAATTTTAGCAAACAAGTGACTAGATGTTATTTCCAAGCCTAGGATTCCCAGAGCCTTAAATAATTGTGTGTGTGTGTGTGTGTGTGTTCTCCCTGAACCTTGGCTTTGCCATAAGTGCATGCATGGGCTGGCACATTGGAGGGATGCGAGAATCACATAAAGAAGACTGACCCACAGTCAGGCAACTCCACAGATTTCAGAGAATCCAGTCATGATCAGCAAAGTCTTGACCCAATGCAGTGCTCACTATAGATTTATTAGTGAAAACAGTCAAGATCAGAGGAGCCACCAAACTATTTGTAGCTTTGTGAGCAAGAACAAGCGCTTATGGTTTTAAGACACCAAGTTAGGGGGTAGTTTACTGCAAATTTTGCTTGTGGCAACAGTACCTGAGACAGACTTGGCATTTGACAGAGGGCACTATCATTAGAGAAACTTGAAATATGTGGCATTGGCTATGTGATTACTTGCAGCTGGGACTGAAAAAATGGTAAGCAAGCTGTCAACAAGGACTAGGGGCATGGCAAGAAATTGTAACTGGAGTTTGGAAAAAATGATGATTCATGTAATGTCATCGCAAAATAATTGACTAACCTGTTGCCTGCAGTAACTTGGAAGATGGAAAATGTATCTAATGAACTTTCGGATTTGCCTAAGGAGATCTCCAGGCAGCATGTTGAGAGCGACAGCTGGATTTTCTTAATTGTGCGTGGTATAGCAAGAAAGTGATGAACTAAGAAAAAGCTGTCTCTTCCTAAGAATACAGAGGGAATAGGAGAGGGCCAAATGTATGGGCTACAAAATTAAAAGTTTCTCATCTCTAGTCCTCCTAGTCAAGAAGATATTATTAAAGTAACTATAGCCTCAGGGCATAGATCAAATCATCAGTATGTCTTAAGATGTGTTAAGATCTCTGAAAGAGTTAAGGAAGTGTTTAGTCGTCTTATTAGGCAAAAAGACTGCTAGGAACAAAGGGAAGCCCCTACAGTTGTCTGATATGACCCAAATGAATGTGATTAAAAAAAATTGGTTGAGTGGAGAGGGTGTACATCAAATTATTTGCAAGTTCACTTTTTTTTTTTTTTAAGGAGTTGTACAGGCAGAAGTAGCCTCATCATTCTAGCCTCAAAGATACTAAGTTGTTCAAAATGGCATCTAGGTTCTCATCATTCTAAGAAAAGAAAGCCAGTTGAAAATGATATTCAGAGGGCATACACTCCCCCAAACTCTTCTGAAAGGGTAAGGAGAGAGGCAGGAAAGGAAAAAGTTTCCTAAAATGGAGCTGTGGAGAGCAGTCTGTCCTCAGAAACAGAATGGAGTCAAAATCTGCGAACACTCTCTTCTGCCAGTGTCCGGGAACCTGGCAACATTTACCCTATTGCATTTCAAATCCACTCCAGTATTCTTGCCTGGAGAATCCCATGGACAGAGAAGCCTAGTAGGTTACAGTCCACGGGGTCGCAAAGAGTCGGACACGACTGAGCGACTTCACCTCACCTCAACGTCCATGGAGTTGTACTTGCCTCTCATTCTTGCCTGTCTGAATGGGAGTGCTGTTTAATGCAGTTTTCCTGTCCTCACTATCACATGCGGGGTGGGAGTGGTAAAGTACAAATATTGTGTCTTTTTGGTTCATGAGTTTCTGAATTGAAACGTGATGCATCTGCAGAGCCTTATCTAGACCTCATTCATGTAGATCATAACATGATGGACTTTGAAGACAATACAAGAACTGGGAGAGAACTTGGGGACCTTGGGAGGGGCTGAGTGTAATGTGTAATTTGTGAGTGGCAACCAGATGGAGTTAAGGCCAAAGAGATGAGCGGCAGTAGATTGATTGCAAGCATTGTCCCCAATTCACCTCTCGCTGAGACCACACCCTTTTCAGGGTCACTTTGAGCTCCTCGTAAGAGGGGGTCAATTTCACTATTCCTTAAATGGTGGTAGGCCTTGTAACTTTGTTTTGCGAAAAAAAAAAATACACAGCATAAATAATTGCTGTATTATTTGCTATATTATTTATGCTGTATTGCGTAATTTACGATGTGTTTATAATTGTGACAGGTCTTATACTAGCCTCAGAGAAACCTTGCTCACTTCTACTTTCTTTCTCTCTCTCAGATCCCTGTCTCACTATGAGAACATCCTGGGCTGGTTTACTGGATGGATATGACAGATACATGAAGAACAGCTAGACCTGCCAGTATCCTGCAGCCCCCAAAACATTTGATCAGCCAAAATAAGAAGAAAGACCTGCCCAAAGTACGTATGTTAGTAGGTCTGTGAGCGAGTCTGGCAGAGATCAGAACTGTTCAGTGGATTCAGAGATCTATGAGTAGATCTTATTGTTTTAAGGCTCTGAGTTACAAAGTGGTCTGATACACAATAGCAACATAACAGTAGATAACTAATTGTTGAGGCAACCTGCTATCATGAGTGAGATTGAACTTAAATCTAGCATTGTAAATTTCAAGTTATTGGTTGTTAATAGAGGAACTGGAAATTAAGTAAATTAGTTTTTTTTTTTTAAGAGGGAATTACTCTCCTCTGATTAGAAAAAGACAATTAATGGGGTCCTCATTGTTGGGTAGATGCAGGTGACACTGTATGCTTGTTTCTCTTCTGAATTCTGTCAGGTCGCTTAGAAGTGAAAAGAAAGTAGGAGCATAGACACCCCTGGGGAATTGCTTTGGTAGCCAAGCAAGGAAGGCGCTGAGGTCGCAGACAGCTGCCACCGTGACAGAGGCTTAAGGGACTTCATACCAGACTCCAAAAGCCTTTTTACAAGACCATTGGTTGTTGACAGGCGAAGGCAGTGTTTTCACTCTTTGCATCTCTCAACAGAAAAGAAGAATTAGCAGTTATAATAAAGTCAGTTTTCCCCTAAAGAAATATTCATAGATTTATACAAAAAAGTTCTATGTTCAGGACAACTTTGAAACATTAGATTGAAGTGAAACATATTTTTTAAGCTTTAGGACTTCCCAGTCTCTTACTATATACCATTTGTTTTGGGAATTCCCCAAAAGAACATATAACATTCAATAGTCTCCATGTTTATTTGAACATGGGCACTTTTTTTTCCCACAGACTATTTTGCAGGATTATATTTTCACCAAGTACACTTTGGGGAATGCTGAGTTCATGATTTATAAAGTGTGTAATTTTTACTTTCTTTTTTAAGTTTCTAAATCTGTTCTATGAAGATAACCTTTCTACTAGTGTATATTTTAATGCTCTTACACACTTGATTAAAAACAAACAAACAAACAAAAAACTAAAAAGCATAAAGTGAGAAACCATGGCATAAATTTTCTTGGTTCTTAGATTCTATAACATGCCACATATTTTAATACTTGTCAAATTATAGGTCAAACATAACAGTAATAACTTTTATAAACATTCACATGTTGAAAAACTTACCATGTGTCAGGCACTATGTGAATTTCTTTATGTATGCCATCATGATAATTATCTTTTTTAAGTTTCTAAATCTGTTCTATGAAGATAACCTTTCTACTAGTGTATATTTTAATGCTCTTACACACTTGATTAAAAACAAACAAACAAACAAAAAACTAAAAAGCATAAAGTGAGAAACCATGGCATAAATTTTCTTGGTTCTTAGATTCTATAACATGCCACATATTTTAATACTTGTCAAATTATAGGTCAAACATAACAGTAATAACTTTTATAAACATTCACATGTTGAAAAACTTACCATGTGTCAGGCACTATGTGAATTTCTTTATATATGCCATCATGATAATTATCAGAAAAATGCTATGCATTCAGCACAGTAATACTATATTTTAGGACTTCCCTTGTGGCTTAGCAATAAGAATCCACCTACAATGCTGGAGATGCAGGAGGCCCCCTGGAGAAGGGCATGACAACCCTCTCCAGTATTCTTGCTGGAGAATCCCATGGTCAGAGGAGGCTGGTGGGCTACAGTCCATAGGGTCACAAGAGTCTCAAGTGACTTAGCATACATACTATATTTTAAAATGATGAAATGGAAGTTTATAGAAGTATACTATGTTTCAAATCAGCTTATTTAAAATAAAACTGAGGTTCAAGAAGTTCTATCTAATACCAACAACCTGCTCACTTAATGAGTGGAAACCATTAGCCAGTACTGTTGGGTTTTAGAGGAACAAAACTCTGCCTAGAAAAAGACTCTCCTGTTGGAGAACTCTCAAGTAACAAATGCACCTTACAGTAAGTTGATGAGTGGAACAGTGACGTTGATAAAGAAAAGGGTATCAGAAGAAAGTTTGGAAACTCAGCAGGGTTTAGAGTGAGTGTGGACTTTGTCATTCAAGAGTTAAGGTGTAATGTGGAAGGATAGAAATGCTTTGACTCCAGTGGAATGTGTTATTTTGCTCAAAATTTATGTTTCTTTTCTTCTATTTTTATTATCAGAAATTGGAATTTTGTTGCAAATTCTTAAAGCATACTATGTGTTGATTAAATTATCAAATTATCATTATTTTGAGTAAACTTTGAGCACAGAAGCAAACATCATTTGTAAAGAAATTAAATAGATATAGTACAAAATATTTGGGGCTTCCCTGCTGGCATTGGTAGAGAATCTGCCTGCCAATACAGGAGATGCAGGTTTGATCCCTGGGTTGGAAAGATCCCCTGGAGAAGGAAACGGCAACCCACTCCAGCATTCTTGCCTGGAGAATCCTGTGGACAGAGGAACCTGGAGGGCTACAGTCCATGAAGTTGCAAAAGAGTTGGACACAACTTACTGATTAAACAACAGCAACATAAAATATTTTGGGAGCTGTGAACACTATTTGAGGTGACCCATTAATACATGATCAATTGGTAACTTAAAGAAAATTAATTAAAAAAGACTCTGTAGACATAATTATGATATACAATAATAAATACACATGTATTTATAATGTATAATTTGACAACTTTTTCATGAGTATATATCCATGAAACCATAATAAAACCATAACCACAATAAAGGTAACAAGCATATCCAATTATCTCTAAAGTCACCTTATGTTGTTCAGTAATTCCTCTCTGCCACATCTGCTTATTCCCCAAGGACTGGGGCAACTCTGATCGACTGCCACTACGGATTCATCCACATGTTTCAGATTCTTATATAAATAGAATCATATAATAGGTACTCTTTCTTTGTCTGGCTTCTTCATTCAGCATAATTATTTTGAAATTCACCGATATTGCTGTATATATTATTCTTTCTTACTGGGTCTGCAAAAGAGTTGGACACAACTTACTGATTAAACAACAGCAACATAAAATATTTTGGGAGCTGTGAACACTATTTGAGGTGACCCATTAATACATGATCAATTGGTAACTTAAAGAAAATTAATTAAAAAAGACTCTGTAGACATAATTATGATATACAATAATAAATACACATGTATTTATAATGTATAATTTGACAACTTTTTCATGAGTATATATCCATGAAACCATAATAAAACCATAACCACAATAAAGGTAACAAACATATCCAATTATCTCTAAAGTCACCTTATGTTGTTCAGTAATTCCTCTCTGCCACATCTCCTTATTCCCCAAGGACTGGGGCAACTCTGATCGACTGCCACTACAGATTCATCCACATGTTTCAGATTCTTATATAAATAGAATCATATAATAGGTACTCTTTCTTTGTCTGGCTTCTTCATTCAGCATAATTATTTTGAAATTCACCGATATTGCTGTATATATTATTCTTTCTTACTGGGTCGTATTCCATTGTAAACTCATCAGAGTGCATCCTTCACTTATAGATGGATGGTTGGGTTGATTCCAGTTTTTGGCTATTGCAAACAGAACTGTGATGAATATTCATGTACGAGTCTTTTGGGTACATGTGCTTTTTTTTTTTTTATCTAGGGTAAACTTCTAAGTGTAATGGCAGGATAATATGGTAGATGCATATATACCTCTTTGACAAGCTGCGTTCTCCAAACTGGTTTTATGTTTTTTTACATTCCTATTAGCAGTGGCATCTCCACAGTTCTGCTGCCACATCCTTGGCATGCTTGGTATGATCTAATTTTTTAATCTTAGATATCTTAGTAGATCTCCAGCGTAATTTTATTGTGGTTTTAATTTGCATTTTGATGAATGATGTTGGGCATCTATTCATGTGCTTATTTGCCATCCGTATATCTTTTGTGATGGAGTGACTATCCCAAAGTCCATTGTCTTTATTGAATTATATTTTTCATATTAAGTTTGAGAGTATGTTATGTAGTCAGAATATCTGGCTTACTTGATTTTCTTTATAATAAAATGAAGCTTTTGTTAAATTTCAATTCATATGCATGGGCTTTCTATTCAGAGAGACAAGCCAAGTCTTAAGAGATCTGGCTTGCTTCATTTGTCCTTCCTATTTAGCGAAGGACAGGTTCCTCAGGTCCTCAGCACTGGGTCTGGGGCATATTGAGAATCGGGAGGAATTCCCTCAGTGACTTAAGATTATAGAAGCCATGCCTATGGTTCAGTCTTTAGCTTTTGCCTTAAAGTGGTCAAGCCAAACAGTATTTTTAAGAATTAAAATCTGTTGAGAGTATAAGATAAAAACCTAAAAGCAATGGTGCTTTGTCCAACGTGATCATCTTTAGATATTCTTAGAAGTCATTTTAAGGCTCATTTATTAAATAAAAATGTATTTAACTTTTACATACATTTTGATAGGTGCTAGGAATTAAAAAAATAACAAGTCATTGTTAGGCATTGGAGAGTAAACTATCAGATAATTCAGTCTAAAAAATGGAAGTATTTTATTTTACAGATTCTAACCATAAAGAGTATGCACTCTTTATATAAATAAATCAGAATTGATAAATCCAATTCTAAATAAAATATTACAAAACAGATCTTTAATACATAACACAGTTGATTTCTACTGTTTCCAAGTCCATATAATCTTTTGTGTGGTTCATGCATTTTCTTTTTCAGCAGAAAACAAAGAGTAGCTTATGGTCACCTTTCCTGCCTCTATAAGTTACTGCTTCTGTGCTTGCTATTTTTGCTCTGATGTTTTTCCTACTTGCTACACTCATTCTCTATTCTCTCCAGTTTATGGTTGTGGTGTTGTTGGTGTGTATGTGTGTTTATGAGGTGGGAGCAGGGATTAATAAAAATTCTCGTTATTTTCACTTCCCATTCAATTCCCAGAACTGCTTGTTGGGTGTGGGGCTGGAGTTAGTATATACACAGCACTATGCCATAACTTTCTGTTCTTTCCTTGATTAACAGTTTGTATGGTTTATGGCATAAGGTTGAATGGTTGTATGGTTGTTAATGTTGAATTATGGGTTTTTTCCCTTTACTGCTTCTATTCTTATTCATTTTTTTAACAGTTGGAGAAGGGAAATTATTTGTTTGGGCTTTATTTTTTCATCTTTACCCCCAAATCAGAGCATGCTTATTAAATAGCCATTATATATTTTTAACAATTGCAACCTTGACTTGACAGTGATAAAGCATAGGTTTTATAAAACAGATGCATTCATTTTTATTTCTCTACATAAGGAATCCTCTGTGGAGCATGGGCTTCAGAGGAAGGCAAAGGAAAAATTAAATTTCTCTTTACCATATTGTGACAGTGAAGCTCACACACCACATGTTTAATCAATCAGTCAATCAATCAAGCAGAATCATGTTGCCAATATTGAATTAGATTACATAATAATCTATAGTTAAGGCATAGTACTTGTTTAAAATGAATCTTCTTTTTGCTTAATTTTTTTTTAGGCTCCAAAATCACTGCAGATGGTGACTGCAGCCATGAAATTAAGACACTTACTCCTTGGAAGGAAAGTTATGACCAACCTAGATAGCCTATTGAAAAGCAGAGACATTACTTTGCCGACTAAGGTCCGTCTAGTCAAGGCTATGGTTTTTCCAGTGGTCATGTATGGATGTGAGAGTGGGACTGTGAAGAATGCTGAGCTTGACTGCAGCCATGAAATTAAGACACTTACTCCTTGGAAGGAAAGTTATGACCAACCTAGATAGCCTATTGAAAAGCAGAGACATTACTTTGCCGACTAAGGTCCGTCTAGTCAAGGCTATGGTTTTTCCAGTGGTCATGTATGGATGTGAGAGTGGGACTGTGAAGAATGCTGAGCACCAAAGTATTGATACTTTTGAACTCTGGTGTTGGAGAAGACTCTTGAGAGTCCCTTGGATTGCAAGGAGATCCAACCAGTCCATTCTAAAGGAGATCACTTCTGGGATTTCTTTGGAAGGAATGATGCTAAAGCTGAAACTCCAGTACTTTGGCCACCTCATGAGAAGAGCTGACTCATTGGAAAAGACTCTGATGCTGGGAGGGATTGGAGGCAGGAGGAGAAGGGGACGACCAAGGGTGAAATGGCTGGATGGCATCACTGACTCGATGGACGTGAGTCTGAGTGAACTCCGGGAGTTGGTGATGGACAGGGAGGCCTGGCGTGCTGCTTGGGATCACAAAGAGTCGGACAAGACTGAGCAACTGAACTGAATGTATAATCAAATTAAAAAACTGTCAGTGGAGATGATCTTTACTCAAATCAATGAAATAGATGAGAATGAATTCTGAGGGCTCTTTCTTTGCATTTAGTCTCTTCATGAAGTTATCATTCAAGGGTTATCTCTGCTTTTGAAAGCTGATGTACCTCAGCTTAGAATTCTCTGCTGTTTGTGGTGCCAGTTCACTCAATGCCCCATTAAGAATGAATCAGTCTGAGTTTTTCTAAGAAAAAAATGATAATAACAGAAAGAGAAGTAAAAATGAATATTAACAGATTTGTACATCAAATGCCTATGAAATGAAATATTCATTTTTAAAATGTTCCCCCAAAATGCATTTTTGTGTAGTTTTGGTCATGAATGAATTTCTGGTTACATTTTTATTTAAAATAATTTCTTGGTACTATGCCATTAAAAAAAAAGTATTTGTAGTTGGGATAAGAGGATATTTCAGTTATGCTTTCAGCTTTTTTTCCTTAAATGATTTTAAGTGTGCTTCCAGAATTCCGTGCTTTAGAAAGAAATTCTTTCTGTCCATTACTGTTTCATAATTAGTGGTACATTCACTCTTTTATTTTCAGGAAAACATTTCACCTTCCTGGGCACAGAATTGGATTTGTCCTTTCAATTACATGATTATTGAGTAAATATTTATTGAGTTTTATTCTCACAGCATTGTGTTGGACAG
>SJYC01103033.1:0-11670 GCA_006408675.1 Madoqua kirkii
GTTTTTTTCTATATTCTGTATGTTTTAATATATTCTTAGCTTTTAGAGTCTATAACTACAACTTTTATCTCCTCTTTAAAATTAGATAGTATACTTGGGGTACCAAGTGATTTTAATTTTAGATTGTATAGTTTGTTATTTAATTCTGATACCATTTAATTGTGAACAGAGGATGTAGTTTAAGTATTTAGAAGTTTCCATTTTGAAAAAAAAATCATTCATGTAAACAGTCACCACTAGCATGTAAATGTGATTAGTAACCAATGATTTCCATACGTTATTAAACATTAGAATAACCTAGAGATTTTGTTAAAACACAGTTGCTTGTTCCACCCTTTCAGTTTCAAAACTCAGTAAGTCTAGACTGAGCCTCAATAATTTTCCTTTCTAAAAAGTCTCCAGGTGTTGCTGATGCTCCCAGAGTGGGGACCATATTCTGAGAATCAAAATTATAAAGAGATTTCATTTTAATCAGAGGATATTATACTTAATAAAACTGCAAATTATAGTTATTGCAGATCTTTAGATGAAGGAAATAACTTGATGAAAATGATTTTTTCCAAAAATTTATTTGACAAGAGATTAAGGAAGAATTTGTATGATATTAATAGAACCTATGTTTGGAATAACCAGCTATAGAAACTACTCACGGATGTGAACTTTTCAAGGTATAAGCTAAGGTGGTCATGGGCAGAATAGGAAGAATGTGAAAGAAACGGAAAGAAAAATAAGTGCATCAGAATGTTATGTCACTCTGTTTTTGGAATATAATGAGACAATTAAAGGTCACTGGTGAAGTGGGATCTTGGTCTGGGGCTAAGATGAGGAGAAGGAGGCACAAAGGGCATACCATTTAAGCAAGCACTTGCTGGCCTCCCCCACATCTTTCTACTAGACCTGTGTTTTATCAGGATGAAAACAGTGACTACTTCTGAGATTCCTGCAGGGTATGGAAGAGTAGAATTTCTATGAAAGTATTCTGCATATGTCAATTATGGTAACATTCAGATCCAAAGACTAACTTTCAGAATTTTATCTTTAAACTTCTCATGTAATGGCTGGATTACTTTCATCAGATAGAAGAGATTGGAGGGTGTGGGACGTTTAGTTGCATTGTATCCACGCATCAGTGAGGAACGGACAGAACTTGCCTTAATGTAGATGGTGAGTAGTTTATTAGGTAACCAGCGCCTTGTTATCCAGAGGTACATGCCTAGCTGATCTCAGTGGAAGCAAACACTGGACAACTGCAGCAAGAGGACCCAGAAAGAGATAGGCAGGAGGAAGTTATCCTTAGAGACAAAATGGCAAGGGGTCTGGCAGGGAGAGAGCAGCACCAGCTGTTCTCGGGTAAGATAGAAATCCTAGGCCTCTTAACCGGAACTAAGGTACAAGCCTAAATACCCAAATGTACCATAAGATTTGCTTTAGGATATTGGAAGAAACTATGTGTTATTAGATAACTTCCACATGAACTTAACCACTTGAGTGCAAACTTAACAAGTGTCCAAAGAAAACCAAAAGGAGGGCCAGAGCTGAGACAGAAAAGCTGTTTTCTAGAGTAAATCATTCCTTCAAACACAATAATAAAGAAAAGCTCTATCACTGAAAAGTAAAAGTTGTTATCTAAGGACATTCCTGCCATGTGTTTTATGTATGTGGATTAAGCTCTTTCCAGCCTACTACCATGTATGTTGACATTATCCCTCAGAAATCTTTCACTCCGAAAAGTATACATTTGGTAAGAAAAACTGAGTCAGTGATTTGTACATAGATAAATCAGGTTTTTCTTTCCTTTGGAGATAATTTTGGTCGAAAGCCTGGAAAAAAATAAATGAAAATAAAAAAGGAAAGCAGAAAAGTTAGAAAACATAGCCCAAATGACAGTAAATGTTAATGGTCTGATCACACACATGAAAATTGTCCTTCAAACTGAAGTGTATATTAAAGAGTAATGGATAGATATACTTCTCTGTGGGATCTGATTTGTCTAGCAAATCCTTACTGACATATACTCTCATTTACTACTCTATAGCCTTTTGAAAATGCCATTCCAGCAGAGCATAAAAAAGGTTATTTAGATTAAGTATAGTTACAAGATAAGCAGTATATGAGTTCATTGGACTTCATGCGCACTCATTTAATTTCCACCGCTCCATTACTCTGAATCAAACTGTCCCTGAAAGAACAAGAGGAAGGAAAAGGGCATTAAAAAACACAAATCACAAAGTACAGAGCATTCTTCTTAAAAACGAAATGGTCTCCATGTGTTACCATTTAATACCATGGAAATACTTTCTTGACTTTTATAGCATGCAAAGAAATTGCACCAATCTATTAAAGAATGCAATAAAAAAAAGTCTTGGAGGTGGGTTAACATTTTCCAGGTCTTTATCATTCTAGATGAGCTTGGAACTTCAAAACACTGTAAAATATTATAAATGGCATCCATTTGCATCTGTGTGCAGCCTATGGCATAATGAATGCGTGACCACTTAACCGTTTATTGAATACAAGAAGAAATACGATGAGACCTTTGGTAACATGTTTTAAAATAAGGCCCAAAGCCAGACTTTAAAGAAAGATAGAGTGCCAAAACAGTTTATCTTCTCTTTTTTTTCCTTTTAACTTTAGTGCCACTAAGGGCCAGAATGAGGCTCTTTGGACTTCATTTGAAGTTCAAGTAATTAATAAAACCAGAGAAAATAATTTTTAGAGGGACAAGGTATTGTGATAAAGTATAAACAAGAAAGACCTGAAGTTTAGAGGACAGAAAATGACAGTGCTAATAATAAAAGTTATACTGCATGATTTAAGTAATTGTTAAGACCTTTCACATGTTCCGTTTGCATTTGACAGTGGCTGAACTTTATTAGCCTTTAACGGCCTTCATTAAATTATATTTGGTATCTAAGAGGCTATGCATTGAATGGGGATCATGAGGACGATCTCCTTTATCAGAGCATATTCCTCAACTAAGGAGGTATGACCCTCAGCATCTTGTTTTAGCAGATAATGTGCTTTCTGTCTTATTTCAGACAGTGGAGAAATGGCAATTTTTATAGATTTTTCTCTCAGTGGACTTCTTCCCAGTAACATTTAAACATTCTCTATCTTTAAAAAATTCCCTCATGACTCTTCATCTTCCTACGGTTATTTTACTGCCTTAGTTGCTACTGTTCTTTGTATCAACCTCCTCACAAGTAGAAAAGCATTGTCCTCACCTTCTTACCTCTAATTCTCTCCCCAGCCCACCATAATCTGGTTCTTCACTGATCCCTCCTCACCTGACATCAAGGTCAGTAGCAATTGCCATGTAGATAAAGTAAATTTAAATTTTCAGTCATTATCTAATGCATTTTCCTATAATGAGTCCTTATTAGATGACTAATTTTTGTAAAAAACAAAACAAAATACCCTCCCCCCACCCATTATTTTTGCTCATTGTTCATAAATATGTAGCCTTCCTAGGTTCTTTCCTAAACCTGATTATCTTGTGAATCCATGACTTCTTCCTCGGAAACTCATTCCCTCTCTAGCTTCAGTTAATGACACCACAACAGGTGCCTACAGCCAGACTATAGATTCATGAGAACAAGACCCTTGGCTGTATTTACATAACACCAAGCAGTTCCTGTTACATAGTAGGCTGTCAGTAGATATCTCTTTCCTGACTAGCTGACATATCTTCCTTCTGTTCACTAAGCCTGTATAGCAAACTGCCTAGAGGACGTTTTCAGTTGAAGATCTCTCTGGACTTCCCTGCTGGCTCAGACGGTAAAGCTTCTGTCTACAGTGTAGGAGGCCTGGGTTCGATCCCTGGGTTGGGAGGATTTTTTGGAGAAGGAAATGGCAACCCACTCCAGCACTCTTGCCTAGAAAATCCCACAGACGGAGGAGCTTGGCAACCCACTCCAGCACTCTTGCCTAGAAAATCCCACAGACGGAGGAGCTTGGTGTAGGCTACTGTCTATGGAGTTGCAAAGAGTCGGCACGACTGAGCGACTTCACTTTCTGTTACCTGGAATTCAGGATTTCCTAAAATAAATTTGTCATTTCCATGAGCCACTTGCGATTCCCACCCCCATGTTCCTTTCTCCGGTTTGAGAGACAGAATCTGCTCCTTCAATGCACTTCCTGATTTACATCAGGAGCCGTGAGCCATCAAGGTACCCAGATGAGTGCCCCGAGAGTCCTTAACTTCCACAATGTCCTGTTTTTCTAATCTTCCCCTTCTATCCATTCTCATCACCCCCATCTCAAGTATCAAGAAGCAATTAAGTATAGACTTCAACTCCTTCCTCCTTTCCCATTCTATAGTCTTAATACAATTATTTTTTTTAGACTGGGTACATTTTTTTTTTTTTTAACCGAGTAAATTTTAAGAAGGAGTGTTGTTGTTGTTTAGTGGCCCAGTTGTATTTGACTCTTTTCTGACCCCATGGACGAATTGAGAGGGTAGCATTGTCGTAAATACACTACCATGTGTAAAATAGATAGCTAGCAAGAAGCAGCCATTTAGCACAGCGGACTCAGCTCGGTGCTCTTTGATGACTGAGAGGCTGGGTTGGGGGTGGCAGGGAGGGAGGCTCAAGAGGGAGGGGATATATGCATACTTACAGCTGGTTCACGTTGTACAGTAGAAACCAACACAACATTGTAAAACAATTGTCCTCTACAAATAAAATTAAAAAAAGAAACAATTAAAATACATCATCCATATCTGGATTCGGTCATCATGCTAAATCCTTACTGTGGTCAACCCGTGACTCCTCTGATAGCCTAGTTGTTTATTATGTGGGTATTTGACTGATTGCCTGTTTCATTCTTGTGCCTTTTCTTTCACTATCCAAAGGTATTCCCAGGTTAACATAGATTCCCTACAGAGGACTGTGATAAACCCAAATCAATGACTCTTTAGTTTTAAGTACTTTAGCATTTAGAGGGAGAAAGCTGTATTTTTTTCCTATGGGCCTTTCCTTGGAAGATTTCAACACAACAGGAAAAAAAGTCTCTTTTGCCTACATATGGTTTTACTGAGAATTTTTATTAGTCTAAGAGCGTGGGAGCATAGATAGAAAGCATCTGTTCTTTTAAACTGGTTACGTCCTTCTAGAGTTGCTGGTTCGTTGTAACACAGTGAAGACTGGGACAGAATTTCCCATGTATAAAATGTAAAATACTTCTAATTTAAAGACCAAGATATTTTAATATAATAAATATAAGTGAGACATGAGCCACTCTATGTCACCTAATTCCTTGACTTGCTTGAGTAAATAGAACATTTAACCTTTGTATAAAATTGTCTTCAATGCCTCTTTTTCCTAAGGTAAAGGTCCACCTTACCTCCCAGTATCTCCAGGGATTTTTGATGGAGACTTAAATTTCTCTTGGACTTCTTTGGCGCTAATAAACCTATCCCACTAAACCAATCTCCAGAGTGTGTGTCACCAAATGCACACGCTCTTCTGTTACCACAGAGGGTCAATCTTCTGCACACCTCCCAGTCACTCTTAAAAGACCCAACTCAATAAGAAAGTGTTTGTATGAAAGTTGTGGAACAATGGAGAGCTGAGGAAACCTAACAGTGATGTTCTGAGTTAGTCTCAGGGCTTCTCTAAGGCAGTTTGGGTGTTAGTCGCTCAACTGGACTCTTTGCGAGCCCAACAGGTTTCTCCCACCATGGAATTTTCCAGGCAAGAATACTGGAGTGAGTTTACTTCTTCAGGGATCTTCCTGACTCAGGGATGAAACCTTGGTCTCCCACATTGCAGGCAGACTCTTTACCATCTGATTCACCAGGGAATCCCAGAACAGTGGAGAAGGATTGCGGTCTGATAAAGAATCCATAACATTTTTGAGCAAGCTTGGTAATCATTGATTAGGCAGTAATTTATCTTAATACAGCTTAACATGTCTATTTTTATAACCATAGAAATGTGATGTGAGTTTATAATCTGATACTTTTTTTTTTTTTACTCTCAGAATACAATATCTGGAATTCCCTAGATATTAAGACTGAAATTATAGTGGAAGTGGAAAGATTAACAATAATGTTGACTAAACAGCATTTAGAGATAAATGGACTATTTAAGGAACATTATTGGATGTGAGTTCTATTTTGGAATAGAAAAATCTTACTGTTAAGGATAGTCATGTGTGGTGTATATTGTAGTTTCTAGGCTTCCCTGGTGACTCAGATGGTAAAGAATCTGCCTGCAATATGGGAGACCCAGGTTCAGTCCCTGGGTTGGGAAGTTTCTTGGGAGAAGGGAATGGCAATCCACTTCAGTATTCTTGTCTGGAGAATTGTATGAACAGAGGAGCCTGGAGGGCTCCATGTGGTCACAGTCCATGGGGCTGCAAAGGGTTGGACACAACTGAGTGAATAACACTTTCACTTTCATTTTCAAGTATAACCATCCATGGCTATATTGTAGTTTCTCTGTTCAATAGTTAATAGGTAACAGGATGTTCAAGATCACATTTCTTGATACTTTCTGGATACTAATTTGCAAAATAGTGACAGAACAAGAAAATTTTATTAATGTAATACATTTAAGAAGAAAGTCAGAATTTCTTATAAACCCATATGGGTTCTTTGTTGAATATACATAAATAAAGCACAATAAAAGACAGATTCTCTCCAGGAATATGTAGGAATCCCAAGCTTCTCTCACCATTGTGTTTGTCCAGCTTGCTAGCTATATAATGCATAGTGTTAGAGAATCATTGACAAAATTTGTAAAGCTTACTGACAAAGAAAAAAATAAAATATATGTGTAGCATTTCAACATCAGTGGTATTAAAAATGTTGAAAACCCATCAACATGCTCATTGCTCTTCAGCAAAATGAAAGACACAACACAGTCATTGTTATCTGTGTTTTAAATTTTAAAGACTAGTGGTTTCAATAAACAAAAACTTTAAAGTCATTCCTTTGCTATCTCTAAATCTTCAATTCCTATGTTTGTCTTAATCACACAAACACAAACATAGTATTGGTTGCATTTGAGTCTTACATATCATAAGAGTGAGTAAAGTGAAAATTGCTCAGTCATGTTCGACTCTTTGCGACCTCATGGACTATACAGTCCATGGAATTCTCTAGGCCAGAATACTGGAGTGGGTAGCCTTTCCCTTCTCCAGGGGATCTTCCCAACCCAGGGATTGACGCCAGGTCTCCCTCATTGCAGGTGGATTTTTTACCAGCTGAGCCACAACAGAAGCCCAAGAATTCTGGAGTTGATAGCCTATCCCTTCTCCAGCAGATCTTCCTGACCCAGGAATCAAATGGGGGATCTCCTGCATTTCAGGCAGATTCTTTACCAACTAAGAAGTTGAGCTTTATTTTTAAATTAAGATTTTTTTCCTTCTAATTTCAATAAAAAGAAACAGCAGCATTACTTTTTTAATGGCTATTCATTACTCTTCACTTAATTTGGAGACTTAAAATTTTTCGAATAGTGGAATTAGTGATTAGTTGAGATTTGGAACAGTTGTATTGCATTTTTTATACAATACTAGAAAGGTGAATTTACTGTGAAGTACCCTGAGTTTTGAGGAGGGCATGGCAACCCACTCCAGTATTCTTGCCTGGATAATCCCATAGACAGAAGAACCTTGTGGGCTACAGTCCGTAGGATAATAAACAGTTGGACACGACTTAACTGACTTAGCATGCTTGCATGCACCTTGAGTTTTATGTGAACATTTTAAACATAGAAAATAGCTAAAATAACATCGTCTACACCTGTTTACTCTCCATCCTGCCATTTTCCATTTCAAAATTTTTATGCAATTATTATTAATAGTAAAGTTGAATTTCACTTCTTTCTGCAGTCCCATTAGCCTCTCTCACCCTGTAAAGGGAACTATTACATTTTTAATTAATCCTTGACTACATGTATCTTCATGTACTGTATGTCTTGGATGTATTTCATAAAATACTTGCAAATACACATTTAACATTCAACTCTTTTCACTCGGTATACTTCTGAGATTTGCCAATGTGGTCTAGAGCTTTAGATTAATCTTTCATATGGATTAATTATGATTTATTTTTTCTAGTTGTTTGCTTCAAAGATTGCTATGGTGAACATCCTTGTATACACTATCTATATACTCATGCAACTATTATTTCTCCAGGGTCCATACATAGGCATGGGATCCCCAGGTGATAAGGCATTTACCAGATATTACCATATTGTTCTCCAAGGTGGATTTTAACAATTTACAGTTTCACAAGAAAAAAAAAAAGAGTGTTCCTGTTTTCCTGTGCTTAATTCACTAACACTTGATATGTTTAGACTTTGAATTGTTCTCACTTCCTTGTCTTCTTTCATTTTCATTTTCGATTTACTCTTACATCATAGAGTTCATACAGTTTGTTCTACAATGGAGATATTTGCCTTTGGTCTTGATTTTGGGTAACTGTTGACTTCAGCCAAATGTTTATACGGTGTATCTTTTAATATGTAATTAAACTTAAATTTTAACATGTAAATATATATACTGGAAATGGCAATTGAGAATTTGAATGATGTTATCAATTCTATTTACTGAGAATTGAAATAACAAGCATTTATGATCTGATCTTTATTTATTTATTCACTCTTTTTAACTCCTTGGTTTCTCTTTTAAACTTGATATTCATATACCATGCTGATCATCTATAAAATAGTCAGAACCGTTCATCAGGAGATAAGACACAAATTGCAGTGCAATTCTCCATTCCTTTTTCTACAATTACCTAAAGATCACTTTGAATTTAGTGTGTTTAACAAGGGCTTTTTAAAACGAAATGTGCTTTTCTTTAATTAGCTCTTAAAAATGTTAGTGATGGCCACTTAACATAAAAGAGTGTTTAACTTTTTGTGTCAATTAAGTGTCATTTTCTGATGAGAATTTCTAATGGCTTTTTTCTAGGAGAAGTGTCTATCAATTACCATTCCATTTTTCCTATATCCTGATCTATTAAGACAGGGGGACAGAGAGAAATAAGTAGCATCACACTTGCTTTCTATGACCTCATAATTATTCTGACTAGAAAACATTTTATTCCCAATACTCTAGATGGTATTGAACCTTGTTTTTTTTTTTAATAAATTCCCAGTGCTGCTGCACATTATATTAAAAAACACTTTGCTTTGACTTATCCCAGTGGAACTCAGGAATTGATAGAAGGATGGTTTTTAAAATTTTCTGTATTCAAAAAAAGCTGTCAACTCTTTAAACACACACCCAATGAGAAATGTGCAAAATCTTTTTGAGGGGTATAAAAATGAAATAATAATAATAATGACAGTAATAATAGAAACCCTGTCACTTATTAAGGGGTCTTTCTGTGGTAGAAACTGAAATTATCACATGTATTCATTACAGCTCTTAGGAAGTAGAGAATATTGCCATCTCCTCACCACCACTGTGGGAACTGCTTCTTTGTACAAGTTGATATAATTGCTCAAATCTGTTAATTTATTAAAAGCTAAATGTTTTGAATTATTACATACTACATAGATAAATGCAGTCTCCTAGTTATAGAAACTGAGGAGGCTAAGTTATAGAGACTGGCAGTGGTTGAAAAAATGTCCTGCACAAAGTTGACAAAGGGCCTAGGCTCCAGTACCTGACAGCATTGTCAGAACACACCTATTGGTTGCAATATTTTCTGTAATTCCACTTTTTTTTATTGGCTTAATGGGATCTTATCCTAAAGTTGACTTAGATGCTAGTTTTGTTTGTACAGTATTACTCCTTCCATTCTGCTTGTCATAGCACTCTTTCTACTCCGGAGGCTGTCTCTTCTCTGTCAGTGGGATTCTTGTCTGTGTGGTTACCAATCACGGTTTTCTAGCTCTGTCAACATTGAACATGTGACTTGCACATAAGCATTAAAAGTTCCATTACTCTAGTTATAGTAATTAGCTCAACATTTGTACATTAAACCAAATACAAATAGATACCAAGGATTTTGTAAAAATAAACTGGGAACTATAGTTGTTTTTTTTGTTTGTTTGTTTAATTCACCTGAGTTGGTGTAAGTTTGAACCTGTTTTTGGTCATTTTCTTCGACTCTTCAAGAGACGAGAATAAGATCAACACACAAAGTTAAATAGTAGAAAAGGAAGAGAAGGAGAAGCTAAAAAGATTAAAAAAAAACCCAACCCAACACACACACAAGATTCAATAATCCCTAAGATACCTCTATCCCCCAGGTTTATTGAGAATGCTGAAGTGCCTTTTTAAACTAAGTTTTGTCAGTAAAATATTTGGATATAAGCTTTAACTTGGAAAAGACATAGATTATGCTCTTTGTTTAGCCTTGAACACTTTTTATCACTTTGCTTCTGAAGGCACTTTAGGAGGAAAGGGTAGTGGTAATGTTGTTTATTTTTAGTATGCTTATACATATACGTAGCAAACATATATGGTCATAGCAAACACCCTCTTCCAACAACACAAGAGAAGACTCTACACATTGACATCACCAGTTGGTCAACACCAAAATCAGATTGATTATATTCTATGCAGCCAAAGATGGAAAAGCTCTATACAATCAACAAAAACAAGACCAGGAGCTGACTGTGGTGCAGATCATGAACTCCTTATTACCAAATTCAGACTTAAATTGAAGAAAGTAGGGCAAACTGCTAGACCATTCAAGTATGACCTAAATCAAATCCCTTATGATTATACAGTGGAAGTGAGAAATAGATTTAAGGGCTTACATCTGATAGATAGAGTGCCTGATAAACTATGGAATGAGGTTCGTGACATTGTACAGGAGACAGGGATCAAGACCATCCCCATGGAAAAGAAATGCAAAAAAGCAAAATGGCTGTCTGGGGAGGCCTTATAAATAGCTGTGAAAAGAAGAGAAGGGAAAAGCAAAGGAGAAAAGGAAAGATTTAAGCATCTGAATGCAGAGTTCCAAAGAACAGCAAGGAGTGATAAGAAAGCCTTCCTCAACAATCAATGCAAAGAAATAGAGGAAAAGAACAGAATGGGAAAGACTAGAGATCTCTTCAAGAAAATTAGAGATACCAAGGGAACATTTCTTGTCTTCTCTGTGTAACTCAGTGATCCTCTATGGTGACCCTCAATGTGGAAAAACCTTTCATCTTTAACCTAGATGTTTTAACATCAGTGCTGTATAGGTGGAGAAGTCCTGAGGCTATTGTAAAAATAAAACTGAAAACCAGAATCAGGAGACATAAGTCCAAATCCTGAGAACATCAGAGAATTCCTGAATACAGGGAACATTATTCATCAAATGCCTCCATACCTAAGCATTGTTTTTAAAAATTTACTGAATTAAATATGTATAGTTCAGTTCAGTTCAGTCGCTCAGTCGTGTCCAACTATTTGCGACCCCATGAATTGCAGCACACCAGGCTGCCCTGTTCATCACCATCTCTCGGAGTTCACTCAGACTCACGTCCATCGAGTCCGTGATGCCATCCAGCCATTTCATCCTCTGTTGTCCCCTTCTCCTCCTGCCCCCAATCCCTCCCAGCATCAGAGTCTTTTCCAGTAAGTCAACTCTTCTCATAACCCATTACTGGACACTTCACAGCACTCCAGAGAGAAGAAATCCAGCTCCACTCACCAGAACTCCAGCACAAGCCTCCCTAATCAAGAAACCTTGACAAGCCACTGATACAACCC
>SJYC01103035.1:0-31310 GCA_006408675.1 Madoqua kirkii
GTGGGAGGTGGGAGGGGCCTTCAGCATTGGGAGATCATGTACACCTGTGGCTGATTCATGTCAATGTATGGCAAAAACAATATAGTATTGTAGAATAGAATAAAGTATTAAAAAGAAAAAGAAATGCTAAAGCAGCTTCTCAAAATGAAAAAGAAAAAGCTACAACTAGAAACATATAGTAAATCACCCACATGAAAAAATACAGTAGGAGGGTTAAAAGTCAAAGTAGTAAAACCATCTACTTCCACAGTCAGAAGTTAAGGGATACACAAAACAATAAGATGTGAAATATTATACCAAAAACAGTATCATTAGAGGAAGAGAGTACCAATGCAGCACTGTTAAAAAGCATTTGAAATAAGAGATAAGCAACTTAAAGCAGTCATTTTGTTTTTTGCTATAAAACAACAACATATATACATTTTGCTATAAAATATTTCAAGGTAACCACAAACAAAAAACTATTATAATAGATTCACACACAAAAAACAAAAGGAATTCAAACATAACATTAAAGACAGTCATTAAGTCAAAAGAGAAGAGAATGAAAGAAGAAAGGAACTAAAAAGACCAACAAAGCAACCCCCAAACAACAAAATGGCAATAAGATCATATAAATCAGTACTTACATTAAATGTAAATGGATTATATGCTCCAATCAGAAGACAGAGTTCAATGTCTATTAATAATAAAATTATTCAGAAAGTTGTCTAGAGGGAACATACCTCAACATAATAAAAACTATATATGATAAAAGTGAAGTGAAAGTGAAAGTCACTCAGTTGTGGCTGACTCTTTGAAAGCCCATGGACTATACAGAATACTGAAGTGGGCAAACTTTCCCTTCTCCAGGGGATCTTCCCAACCCAGGGATCGAACCCAGGTCTACTGCCTTGCAAGCAGGTTCTTTACTATCTAAGCCACCAGGAGAGCCCTTGTGGGAAGCCCAGGTTCAATCTCTGAGCAGGGAGGATCCCCTGGAGATGGGAATGGCTACCCTCTCCAGTATTCTTACCTGGAGAATTCCATGGACAGAGGAGCCTGGAGTTCATATCCATGGGGTCACAAAGGGTCAGACATGACTGAGCGACTAACACTTTCACATATATGACAAGCCCACAGTATACTCAACTGTGAAAAAGCTTAAAGCATTTTCTTTACTATCAGGAGCAAGACAGAATGTCCTCTTTCACTGCTTTTTTCCTACATAATATTGAAAGTCCTAACCAAAGTAATTAAACAAGGAAAAGAAAAAAAGCGGAGTACTCCAAATTGTAAAGAAAGAAGTGAAACTGTCGCTGTTTGAAGGTGATGTGATACTAAACGTAGAAAATCCTAAAGAAGTCAGTAGAAAACTGCCAGATCTCATCAATGAATTCAGAAAAGGTTCAGGATACAAAGTTGATATGTAGAAACCTATTATTTTTCTATGCACTAACAATACACCATCAAAAAGAAAAATTAAGAAAATCCCATTTTTAATCACATGAAAAAGAATAAAATACCTTGGAATAAACCTACATAAGGAGGTAAAAGACACGTACCCCAAAACTATAATATATTGATGAAAGAAATTGAAGATGACACAAACAGATGAAAAGATATACCATGTTCATGGACTGGAATAGTTAATGTTAAATGACCATACTACCCAAGACAATATACAGGTTCAATGCAATCCTTATTAAAATACCAAGGGCATTTTTCACAGAACTGGGAAAAATACTTTAAAATTTGTATGCAATCATAAAAGTCCCTGGGGCTTCCCTGATGGCTCAGAGAGTAAAGAGTCTGCCTGAAATGCAGGAGACCTGAGTTCGATCCCTGGGTTGGGAAGATATCCTGAAGAAAGAAATGGCAACAAAAGATCCTGAATAGCCAAAAATATATAATATGCATATAGTCATACCCATATAAATATAATATATATTACATACCACATATACATATCATTTATATGACATAATTATATGCAGTATGTATATTATATATAATTATGCAATATAATTATATGTCATATATATAATATAATGTATATTACATATGCACACACAATTGAGCCGTAAAAAGAATGAGATTTTTGCCATTTGCAACAATATGGATGGACCTGGAAGGTATTATGCTAAAAGAAATAATATCAAGAAGACAAATGTTACATGATATCACCTATATGTGGGATCTAAAAACAAACAAACTAGTGAATGTAACAAAAAAGAAACAGACTCACATGTAGAGAGTGAACTAGTTGTTTCCAGTTACCAGTAGGGAGAGTGAAGTGGGGTAGCAGAAAGTTAGGGGTAGGGGATGAGGAGGTAAAAATTACTATGTGTGAAATAAATAAGCTACAAAGATATACACCACAGGGAATATAGGCAATATTTTATATAATTATAATGGAAAATAGCCTTTAGAATTTGTAAATTATTATACTGTGCACCTGAAGCTTACATAATAATGTACACCAACTATACTTCAAAAAAAAAATAAATAAAAGTTAGTATCCTGTACCTACTAGCTGTGACAAGTCTTCTCAAATTTTAATTTCCCCTTCTCTGCCCTCTCATGTGTTCTTGATGTTCAGAAACAATTATTCTCATTTCTCTATCTCTCCAAGTGCATTGCTGCTGCTGCTGCTAAGTCGCTTCAGTGGTTTCCGACTCTCTATGACCATTAGTTGGGGCTTATTTCTCTCTAGACTTTGGCAGCAGAGAATCGAGTTAAGCATGTATTTGTTTATTCAGTACAAGTTGAGCACTCACCATGAGATGTTCCAGGTGAAGCACAAGCAAATGGAACATATAAGATCTACATCCTCTTGGAGCTTATGTTCAAGTAGGAATGGCTGACAGTTAACAAAATATGTAATGATTAACTCTGTTAACAGAAACCTATTAGTCATCTGTTCAGTTCAGTTCAGTCACTCAGTCCAGTTCAGTCCCTCAGTCCTGTCCGACTCTTTGCAACCCCATGAACTGCAGCACACCAGGCCTCCCTGTCCATCATAGGAGACGATAAATGGATGAAATAAAAGAAAGAAAATGTGAGCAATAAGGAGAAGAATTCATGTTGGGATTATATTAAGCCTCAAGGAGAGAGTTAAAATACTTCACTTTACTCATTGAGTCAGGTTTTTAAAAAATAATTAGTGATTCAGAATTATATATTATCTCAAAATCAAAACATTATTTACTTCTGACTCATCTAAAATGGTAACATGTAGTAAACTCAAAATTACTGCAAATATCCTTAATATAGTTTCTTTCTTATGGTCTGAATAGAGAGAGGCATATCGATTTTCTATAGGAAATTTCCCATCCCCACAGAGACCAACTTCTTTATTTTACTCATTGCCATAAGGCTGCTGCTGCTGCTATGTCGCTTCAGTCATGTCTGACTCTGTGTGACCCCATAGATGGCAGTCCCCCAGGCTCCTCTGTCCATGGGATTTTCCAGGCAAGAGTACTGGAGTGGGGTGCCATCGCCTTCTCTGTGCCATAAGGCTAGGTAATCACAAATAGACTTGAAGAAAATTTGCATATGCATCAAAGGAAATAATGTGGGTGCAAATGTGCTTCAAGAAAAACCTATAAATAACTATAAAATGAAAATGCTTATT
This sequence comes from Madoqua kirkii, assembly GCA_006408675.1. NCBI lineage: Eukaryota > Metazoa > Chordata > Mammalia > Artiodactyla > Bovidae > Madoqua > Madoqua kirkii. Next base: position 3,617 of record SJYC01103035.1, read on the forward strand.
TTAATTTTCATAAGTATCTCCATATATATGTATTTCTTAAAAATTCATTCATAGGATTTTTGGTAGATGTATTATTGTCCTATATCTGCCATAAAAAATTACCACAAAATGAGTGGGTTAAAGCAGCAGAATTTATTCTTTCACAATTCAGGAGGCTACATATCTAAAATCAAGGTGTTTGTGGGGCCCCACTCCCTCTAAGGGCTCTAGGCTCTAGGATTCTTCCCTCTAAGAATCCTTCCTTGCCTCTTCTAGCTTCTCATGACTGTTGGTATTCCTTGGCTTCCTTAGCTTGAGACCACATCCCTTCAGTCTCTGCCTCTGTGTGCCTGTGTCTTCTCTTCTGTGTGTTTCTCATAAGAACTCTTGAAATTGTATATAGGCCCTACCCAGAAGATCCAGGAATATTTTCTCATCTCAAGATCCTTAATTTAATCACAAGTACAGAGATCAAATCGCCAACCTCTGCTGGATCATCAAAAAAGCAAGAGAGTTCCAGAAAAACATCTATTTCTGCTATGCCAAAACCTTCGACTGTGTGGATCATTATAAACTGGACAATTCTGAAAGAGATGGGAATACCAGATCACCTGACCTGTTTCTTGAGAAACCTGTATGCAGGTCAGGAAGCAACAGTTAGAACTGAACATGGAACAACAGACTGGTTCCAAATAGTAGAAGGAGTACATCAAGGCTGAATATTGTCACCTTGCTTGTTTAACTTCTATGCAGAGTACATCATGAGAAATGCTGGGCTGGGAGAAGCACAAGTTGGAATCAAGATTGCCGGGAGAAATATCAGTAACCTCAGATATACAGATGACACCACTCTTATGGCAGAATGTGAAGAGGAACTAAAAAGCCTCTTGATGAAAGTGAAAGAGGAGAGTGAAAAAGTTGGCTTAAAGCTCAACATTCTGAAAACGAAGATCATGGCATCTGGTCCCATCACTGCATGGGAAATAGATAGGAAAACAGTGGAAACAGTGGCAGAGTTTATTTTTGGGGGCTCCAAAGTCACTGCAGATGATGGTTGGAGCCATGAAATTAAAAGACACTTACTTCTTGCATATTAAAAAGCAGAGATATTATTTTGCTGACAAAGGTCTGTCTAGTCAAGTCTATGGTTTTTCCAGTGGTCATGTATGGATGTGAGAGTTGGACTCTGAAGAAAGCTGAGTGCCAAAGAATTGATGCTCTTGAACTGTGGTGTTGGAAAAGACTCTTGAGAGTCCCTTGGATTTCAAGGAGATCCTATCAGTTCATCCTAAAGGAGATCAGTCTGGGGTATTTATTGGAAGGACTGATGCTGAGGCTGAAACTCCAATGGCCACCACATGCGAAGAGTTGACTCACTGGAAAAGACCCTGATGCTGGGAGCTATTGGGGGCAGGAGGAGAAGGAGATGACAGAGAATGAGATGGCTGGATGGCATCACTGACTCGATGGACATGAGTTTGGGTAAACCCCAGGAGCTGGTGATGGACAGGGAGGCCTGGCGTGTTGCGATTCGTGGTGTTGCAAAGAGTCGAACACAGCTGAGTGACTGAACTGAACTGAACCGAACTCTTTGGAAGGAAAGTTATGACCAACCTAGATAGCATATTAAAAAGTGAGACATTACTTTGCCAACAAAGGTCCATCTAGTCAATGCTATGGTTTTTCCAGTAGTCATGTATGGATGTAAGAGTTGTTCTGTGAAGAAACCTGAGCACGGAAGAATTGATGCTTTTGAAATGTGCTGTTGAAGAAGACTCTTGAGAGTCCCTTGAACTGCAGGGAGATCCAACCAGTCCATCCTAAAGGAAATCAGTCCTGGGTGTTCATTGGAAGAACTGATGTTAAAGCTGAAACTCCAATGCTTTGGCCACCTCATGCAAAGAGTTGACTCATTGGAAAAGACCTGGATGCTGGGAAAGATGGGGTATGAGGAGACGGAGACTACCAAGGATGAGATGGCTAGATGGCATCACTTACTCGATGGACATGAGTTTGGGTAAACTCCGGGAGTTGGTGATGGACAGGGAGGCATGGCGTGCTGCTGTTCATGGGATCTCAAAGAGTCAGACATGAATGAGTGACTGAACTGAACTGAACTGAACTGTAAGAGACCCTACTTCTGAAAACGCTAACATGAATAAATTCTGGGATTAGCACATGTTCTGGGATTAGAACATGTCTTTACTAAACCCAGTACAGGGGGTTTGATTTTCATACTCACATTTTAATTTCAATTGTCTTATAGCTTAAATCGTTTACCATAGTTCCTAATTATAGCCCATCAATATATGCAATGAAAATATTTTATTAAGTAAAATACAGAGTAAAAATGCAATTTTATAAACTACACATGCTGCATTGTCTGAAAATACTGATTGAATGTTAATAATATATTTGGCGGGAATAGTTAATTTTGATGAAAACAGAAATATAGCTTATGTAATAGGCTTGATTTTCTTCCCTCCTGCCATGAACTCCATTAGTTACTTAGACAAACCTGTGCTCCTGCATAAAATAAAATGTTACAGAAAAATACCAATCGGAAGTAAAATGTCAGAGTGATATCTTTTATACCATAAAGGATAGCAACAAAAGGAAAAGAACTGGAAAAGTTTGAAGCATCTATATAAGAAAAGGTAAATGAAGAAAGAAAGAATTTTAATAAAATAGAAACATTTATGCAAGGCAGCAGAAATAAAATGGAAACACGTCATTTACTTTATTAGGCACAAGGGAAACAGACATTTGAAAACTGATGAATGCCTAGACTGTTATTCCAGATTTTCTGGTATATTCTGCTTCTCTCCTGAAATTCATATATCTAACCGAACTGCCTCAGGGAACACTGGGGTTGGAAAATTATTTTGCCTCTTTGGACATTACAAACTTCTTCATACCTCAGGGAGAGTGATCTAGTAGGTACCAATGGCAAGTCAAAATGGCCATTAGTGAGAATACAGAAGACCCTCTGACAACATTTACTTACCCGCTGTTCATTGCTCTGAGCCCGTCCTCTCCTTCACTCTTAAAACTTGCCTTTCAGTACTGCACTGAGGCCTGTTTTCCTCTCTAAGGAAGTAGTAATGCATTTGATTGAGCCTTCCGTTCTCTGAGAGTGACCAGTGTAGATTTATTTGTTTCCTCTCTTCTTTCCCCTGTGTAAGGTTGCAAAACTTTTCCGCTTCAACTACAAAACTGCACCGAGATCCTTTAATTCTCTGTGTTCTTGAACAATAAAGAAATATTTTACCTCCATTCAATAACAAAGACAGAAGAGCAAAAGCAAATTTGCTGATTTAAAAGTTATTTATCCTTGTTCTTTTTTACATCTTTCAAAAGAGAAGGAAAAGTTCTCTGGCAGAAATTAGGAGATCCCAAGGGAATGGTGGGCATGTTTAATGAAACCAGCACTATTTGATCAACTGCTTTTGCATAATTGAGAGGAAAAGATTTGCTGTCACTCCAACTTTTATGATGGCTCAAAAATACCTTCATAAAAATCAACCTTTTAAAATTATATAGCCAAAGCCCTAGCATCCTACTTCATTGTCTTTATTCAATAAAGATTTTAAAGAGGAATGAAATGATCATTATTCAGTTTTCATTCTCACCTGAAATCATCTGCTGGTGGTAAAATAGGCCAATGTGACATGGATGAGTTCTAATGGAAATTGACATTAACTCACTGTGAGGCCACTAAATCAGAGGTAACCAATCAACTACGTTCTGCACCTCGCGTTTGATTTTCCTCCTTATATGTTCCGTATGATTGTCAGCTTTATACTCGTCAGTGAGTGCTGGGTTGGACTTGGTAATATGAGAATATAAAATGTACAGTACTCTCAGTGGCTAGTGAAAGCTAGTGTAACTTGATATTATGTTGCTGGGAGAAATATTTTTCTGGCAGTTTGAAAGAAATCATGTAAGAAGATGCTATGACCTTTGGAGGAAAAACCAAATCCAAATTTAAGAGGTGTTATTTTGGGCTTGAAGTTCTTTGCAGATCTACTTTAAATTTTAGCTATCTTGTTATGTAATATGAGTATTACAGTTTTAATCTCTGCTGTGATTTAGAAAGGAATAAAGAAGTAGTGATCTGTTTACAGTACATATTAACTGAATGCATTCATTTGCATAATACCTCTTTAGGGATGAACTACATTATACAGAGGTTTCTATATGTAGAACTGCAGGAATATTTTAGGCTTCAGTGACACTGAGGTCTTTACTTAAAGTCTATTAGATTAGCACAACAACATTTCCTGATTAAAATTTCCCATTACTGATGAGATGACTTCTGAGAAGCACTTTTCACCTTATGGTGCAAGAAACAGGGTAGAATACATTTTCTTGTTTGAAAGTGAATCTCATATAGAAAGGCATGCAGTTGCTTTTAAGGATGTGAAAGGAATCGCTCTTTGATGCTGGGGAAATTTAAATGATCTGGAGAAAAAAATCTACCATACAACTCCACACCTTAAAAATATTTAAATTCCAAATTTCTAATAAAAATTCTAAGGGCAGCAATGTAAAAATATTGATTCCATGGAGATTTCAATTTTGACACATTCCTTAAAAAATGAAGTCTTGATACTTGTTCTTGATTGCAAACTACTCATCTTTCTTTTAATTGGTTAGTTATTGGTGGTAGATTAAATCTTGGTTTCTCAGTGTTTCCTTTTCTTCCCTGTGAGAAACACCCTTCTCCACAATCAGGCTTGATCATGGGATTTTTATTACTCATCTTTATGAGAAGAGTTTTCTTCTCCACACATTGACCGCAACCCTATCCTGTAACTTGGTTTAGGCAATGAGCTGTGAGTAAGCAGAGAAAAATGTTTAAGAGCCACCAATGTTCTGTCATCTCTTTTAGCATGCTATGGAAATGACAATATCTATCCTATATGTTCCTTCAACCCGGATATGAAACAGATTTCCACTTGACATACAATGTAAAATACAGTAACCTTTGCTTATTCACATGAGAGACCTTGTTATGGAAATCACTGGCAATGTGTGTGTGTGTGTGTGTGTGTGTGTCTTGTGTTGCTGTTGTAGCCATTGATGTTACTGTAATGATAAGCTAGGGGAAGTTAAATGGCACCGCATTTTAGAATTCAAAATAATTATTGCAAATATTGGGGAGCAGGAAGATAAAGTTTAATCACAAAAAATAAAAGAACAGTGCTACAATATCACTGCATGTTTCTTTTTTTCTTTGAAGGTTATATAATATTTCACAGGGCCGATTACATCAATTTTTACCTTTTACATGGACTAAACCAAATCACTCCACAATTTAGATTTTCATGTACATCACATGAAGAAGATGAATGCCTCGATTGTCATCCCTTCTCCCTTCTCCCCTCCCCTTTTGCTGCTTCTCCTCTTTCCTTCTTTAACAAATCTTTTAAAAGCACTTCTAGCAATCAAACTTTTACTTGCTCTTACTCTATGAAAATAATATAATTGGATTGCTTTTTCTCCTTTTCTATGTCTATTATGGAAGTTCTTTGCTCCCACTTTTCTCAACTCACTAAAGCCAAATGTTTTGGAATAGGAACACAGGAAATATTCTGGCAGGTGACTGGAAGTACTAAACAGTGTAATTCTTTGGGCTCTAGAATTCTAGTGTGAAAATGTACACAAGAAGGCACAAGCTGTCTGTGCTTTTGGATTTATGTATAGAGACCCTGCATGAGTAGAGAACTCCACTAGTTTGGAAGGTGTATGAATAGAAATAAACATTCACCCTGATTTTTATTTATTTTTATTTTTTATTGGGCAACCTTAAAGAAATTTCGCTGGAGTCTTAGGACTTCCCTGGTGGCTCAGATGGTAAAGCGTCTGTCTACAATGTGGGAGACCTGGGTCCGTTCTCTGGGTCAGGAATATTCCCTGGGGAAGGAAATGGCAACCCATTCCAGTACTCTTGCTTAGAAAAATCCCATGGATGGAGGAGCCTGGTGTCCATGGGGTCGCAAAGAGTTGGACATGACTGAGCGACTTCAGTCACTTAAGGTGTGTCGTCTATAAATGAGGCAAACATTTTAATAAAATATAGCTAAAATCGCTGTTCAACTGATGCAGTTAAATATAAATGTCATCCATTGGAGTAAAAATTTCATTGAACCCAAGTTCATATCCCTGACAAACAATGAGGCCAAACAAACCAAAATGGAATTTGGAGGAGCATGCATGCTAAGTCATCTGAGCTGTGTCTGACTCTTTACGACCCTGTCGACTGTTAGCCCACCAGGCTCCTCCCTCCATGAGAGTCTCCAGGCAAGAATACTGGAGTGGGTAGAGAAGGGCTTATTGGAGGGCCAAGCAAGGAGAACAAGGCAGCCCGTGCTCAAAAGGCTGGAACTCCCCTGTGGGTTTTGCGGGAGCATTTTTAAAGGCCAGATGAGCGAGGGGAGTTGCAGGTACTGTTCAGCTCCTGCACAGTCCTTTAACTGGTTGATGGTATGGTAGCAGGGGTAAACATTATTGACCCTGAGGCTCCAGCCAGTCCGTGGGCTACTGTGCTGACGGTCAGGTAATTCAAGAAGGTGCTTCAGATACTGTTACATACATACCTCAGAGAGGAACTGAAGATTCTGTGACTGCCATATGGCTGATTAACTTTTAAATTGTTACCAGTTCTCTCGGCCTAGTCGCTACTTTCGTCACTACAGGTTCACATCTTTTCAATTGTTGACTCTTGAGTCAGACTTTCACGACTCCGGGGAAGTCTGGGAAGACTACAGTTTTCCCACAAACAAGAGGCAGGCAGAGGACACGAAGGGCGGGGTCTGTCCTGGGAAGACTCCATAGGGTCTTGCTTGATTACAAAATATTTAAAAAAAATATCTTGGTAGAAAATTGAAACAATGATTAAGAGAGTGAAAATAAGCCAAAAGTCATAAGAAGTTGTAACAAGGTATTGCTTGTATTATATTTCTAGTATGAATATAAGATTGTTTTCTTACATCTCTCAATAATCTCAAAAAAATACATGTGAAATTCTCTATTTATTTGGCTAATCACATTTTTATTTTTTGCTGTTTTTTAAATTTTGTTTCTTTTTTTAATAGAAAATATGAAATATGAGCCATGGCAACTTTACATCTAAAATTTGCTGTGAACAAAAAACGTATCTCATAAATAATAGTGCTTCCGTGTTTATTACTTTCAATACAAGCACTGAATGGCTAGGATTAATCTCTTAATCTGGCTCATTACCGTCCATTAGTCAAAGAGCATAACACTGGATTAAGACAGGTGTTTAAAATATCACCTAGAAGGAAATGACAACCCACTCCAGTGTTCTTGCCTGGAGAATCCCAGGGATGGGGGAGCCTGGTGAGCTGCCGTCTATGGGGTCACACAGAGTCGGACACGACTGAAGTGACTTAGCAGCAGCAACAGGATGGTGACGTTAGTGTTCAGAGCAAGCATTTGTATTTGTCAAATGATGAAATCACCTCCCAACTTTTAATTATTTACCATACATGCACACACACACATACACGCGGGTAATGTATTTGGTAACAGTTTTGACTCTTATTTATAGGATGTTCTATATTAAAAACTTTTTCATTGCATCTAAACTGTATTGCTCCAAAGTGAAATAAAAATGAAGAAAGTCTGAGGAAGAATTAGAGTCAGTTACATTAGACAGAATGAGGAATGAGAATTGAAAGGGAATCTAAAATCAAAGAAAGCAAGAAAGAAATGAAAAGATCATGCAAAAGAAAGAAAAGGAGGTGATGTTAGCCTTAAATGCCTTCCTTGGTCAGGAATTTAGACTTTTCTAGCAATATGATTTATAAACAAATGGCCAGAATCTTAATAGGTAGATAATTCTGAGAACATAAAGAAAACTCAGAGAAATTCAAATTAAGAATATGTGAATATGGAGACAATTGAGAAAATGAAAGAAAATTGAGAAATCATTCCTCTTTCTCCCTCATTTAGATTTCCTCTTTCAAGGCATGCTCCTTGGAAAGTGATATGAAACCCTAGAAGGAGTCTCTGTACTCTGAAACATTCAAACTATACTTTCCATTGTTACAGAATTCAAGGTGTGCCATAGAGAGAAATGTGTACTCATTTTGAACCTTACATAAGACAAAATTTCAGAATACAGCATTCAGAGATATTCCTGATAAATTAAGTAAATTGAGCGTACTCAATTGTGCTTTCATCGTCTATGTTTTCTTTTTCTGCCTAGAAAATAAAGTCCATTTTTCCTTACCCATTTTCAGAAATAAAACATTGCAGTTCTTTCATTTCTGCTTTCGACTGTAATCTGCTGCCCACCTGCAAGTATGGGGTGTGAAAATGAGAAATAAGGAGTATGTTGAAAAACACTAGTGACAGGACAAGGGGTAAAAGTTTTAACTGTTCAGTCAAAACAGGATGGGGTGCAAGTGAGTTGGTTGACCTGTATGAGTCGACCTGTATCAGTAGAAAATCAATTTTGAAATTTTCTGAAATTTTCAGACCACTGAGTTGGAACCTGGTTTACTGAGAGGCTGAGGGAGATTTATGAGTATGGCTACAATGTCATGTTCTTATATAATTTACCTTACCATTTTCTTACAATTCCAGAGTAAAAATATCTTTGTGTTTTTTTCTCATTGAAACATAATAATAATGGGTACAAAGTAGTAGAAAGTTTCTGTCACTTATGTGTTAATTTGCTTTTATACCTGAACTAAATTAGATTTACCTGATGGCCCATTCACAGGATCTCAAAGACTAGAAAAACTGCAATAAGAGGAGGAGTGGGTAACTTGCCTGAGAAAAATCCAAAGACTATTATATAACTCTACTCCTCAGGTCAAAGTGTCTCTTCTCTTGGGAAGCAATACATGGTCATGGTTAAAAGTATGATCTATGAAACTAAAATGCCCATTGATTCTTCCAGTCTGTGTTGACTGTGGCAAGCTTTGTGAATAGTGTGAACCTCAGTTTCCTCATCAGTAAAAAATGAGAAATGCTCTATTATTCTCTCTGTAAGGTTTTGGAGAGATTTAACTAAATAAATGGGTTTCCCTGGTGGCTCAGAGGTAAAAAGTCTCCCTGCCAATACAGGAGATGAGGGCTCGATCCCTGGGTCAGGATGATCCCTTGGAAAAGGAAATGGCAATCCACTCCAGTATTCTTGCCTGGGAAATCCCATGGACAGAGGAGTCTGGCAGACTGCAGTCCAAGGGGTCACAAAAGAGTCAGACATGACTTAATGACTAAACAACTATGTGAATAGTTATAAAAGTGTCTGCTACATACTATACAAGTGAATCAGCATTGTATTAGTGGTAATAGAGGTCTAGGACCTATTTCCCCTGTGTTTTCTCCCAAAGTCTTTCTGTTCTGGCTTTATTCTCTGCTTTTAGTTATGATGAAAATATTCCCACCTGTGGACTCTGGATCTCCCACTCCTATCACCAAGTCTCCTTAGCCCTAGCTGTTCTAGCAATTAGAAGAAGGGCAGAGAACAGACATATGTTATATTTAAATATTTTTTAGAAGAAGGTGCTCAATAGATAGAGGAATCTTGGGAGACATTTCAGTTCTGGGACATGTGGAACAAAGCAGAAAAAATACAGGTGAAAGTGGATATTGTTGTAGTACATCTGTGTGAGTGAGGGCATCTATCACAATGAAATTAAATTGTATGTGGAATGAGGAAAGTTATCAGAGTAGTGTTCATTTTAGAAAGTGTAAAACTAAAAAAAAAAAAAAAGAAACTTCCCTAGTTTTTTGGAAAATGATTTTTGTAGGCTTGCTGCTAAGCTGCTAAGTCACTTCAGTCGTGTCCGACTCTGTGCGACCTTTAGACTACATTATGACTCAAAGGTCCATGTCATGCTATCTTTAATGCTGTGTCGCTCAGTCATGTTCTACTCTTTGCAACCCCATGAACTGCAGCACGCTAAGCTTCCCAGTCCGTCACTACCTCACCTCCTGGAGTTGACTCAAACTCATGTCCATTTAGTCGATGATGCCATTTAACTATCTCGTCTTCTGTCACCACCTTCTCCTCACTCCCTCAAGCTCAAAAGCATAAGTGTTTTTCCCAGTGAGTCAGCTCTTCACATCAGGTGGCCAAAGTATCAGAGTTTCAACTTCAGCATCACTCCTTCCTATGAATATTCAGGGTTGATTTCTTTTAGGATTGACTGGCTGTCCAAGAGTCAAGAGTCTCCTCCAGCATCACAGTTCAAAAATATCAATTCTTCGGACTTAGCCTTCTTTATGGTCCAACTTGCATATCCATACATGACTACTGGAAAAACCATAGCTTTGACTATGTGGACCTTTGTCAGCAAAGTGATGTCTCCACTTTTTAATATTCTGTCTGGGTTTTTCATAATTTTTCATCCAAAGAGCAAATGTCTTTTAATTTCATGCCTGCAGTCACTTTATGCAATAATTTTGGAGTTCACAAAATATAAAGTCTGTCACTGTTTCCATTGTTTCCCCATCTATTTGCCATGAAGTAATGGGACTGGATGCTGTGATCTTTGTGTTTTGAATGCTGAGCTTTAAGCCAGCTTTTTCATTCTCCTTTTTCACTTTCAAGAGGCTCTTTAGTTACTCTTCACTTTCTGCCACTAAGGTTGGTGTCATCTGCATATCTGAGGTTATTGATATTTCTTCTGACAATCTTGATTCCTTAATATAACTAGGTTAATAAGACACAGGCTTTCATGCATGTTTGATTTTCTATTCATAGCACCTTTCATCAAATGAGACTTGTTTACTGTGTTCATCTTTTTTTTTACCAGAGTGTTGCCAATTTACATCCAAAAAGCACATAACACCCAGAATGACTTACCTTATTACTTCCTATAATTCCTTAATATAACTAGGTTAATAAGACACAGGCTTTCATGCATGTTTGATTTTCTATTCATAGCACCTTTCATCAAATGAGACTTGTTTACTGTGTTCATCTTTTTTTTTACCAGAGTGTTGCCAATTTACATCCAAAAAGCACATAACACCCAGAATGACTTACCTTATTACTTCCTATTGCAACTGGTTTCCTATTTTGGCAGGGAATATGATCAAATTCATATGATACTGGAATATATTTCAAGAAAGTTATTTTTGAATAGGAGATTCATAGGACTTAGTAAATTTTTCTCCCTTTCTAATATGCCACTCCTTGATTTCCTTACAAGGCTACATTACTGTTTATTTTTACTTTTTATTTTCCTGTTTTTGATTTCTTTTTTCTCCTTGCCCTATAGTTATGGAAAATCTGGAAAATAGTTTTCTTATTATTGTTAAAAATGGTTTTTTAAAAAATCAATTTATAATGAGTTCTCCAGTTAAGTCAGTTTATTTTAAAATATTTAGTTTGTGATTAATAGAATTTTAGTTTATTTAAATTTCAAGGACCACCAAATCTATATCAATAACTAAAAATATTTGAGGTAAAAGCAAAATGAGAATTTTATTACAAAAAAGAAAGGGAAATATAATGGAGAGGGAATCGTATGGGAAAGCTTGGTGGAATAGTAGAGGAAAGCTGAAAGATGGTCTCAAAAGCTTCATGCTGTTAAGCTAACTATTACTTGGAATTAATTCCACTTTATGGGAGAATTTATGAGGAGTAATTTGAAAGGATGTATGACACATAGCTTCTAATTGATCTGTAAAGACGTATATCTGGTATCCCTTAATTGTCTCTTAACCACTAAGCAGCTTGAAGAGAGAATTAATCATTAGAGGTAATGCTACAAGGAAAGTAATGATGCTGCTGCTGCTGCTAAGTCGCTTCAGTCGTGTCCGACTCTGTGCGACCCCATAGATGGCAGCCCACCAGGCGCCCCGTCCCTGGGATTCTCCAGGCAAGAACACTGGAGTGGGTTGCCATTTCCTTCTCCAATGTATGAAAGTGAAAAGTGAAAGTGAAGTCGCTTCACTCAGTCGTGTCCGACTCTTAGCGACCCCATGGACTGCAGCCCACCAGGCTCCTCCGTCCATTGGATTTTCCAGGCAAGAGTACTGGGGTGGAGTGATAGAAGGAACTTTCTCTGCCAGCTGTCCTAAAGTCCTGGGCATGGTAGTGATTCATGTGAGAATCACCATATGATTTAGAAAGACTTGTGCTTAAAGTTTGGGGATGCACCAAACTCAGCGGCAGTTATTAATATTTTAAAATATACATATTTACATCTGGGCATATGCCTCTTTCTATTAGGTAGAAACACATAAATGTTTATATCAGCACTGAATATTTTTCAACTTGAATAGATTATATTGTGATTGGAAAGCAATCCAAATAACTTTCCTAAACATGGCTGATTTCACACAGGCAAACTTCTGTACAAAATGTCCTGATTTTACATGTGCACTCCAGTAAAGAAATACATATTAAAAATGTATATCAATGATGACAATAGAAAATAGAAATGTTATCCATGAAAATAAATAAAGGAAAATAGGGTTTTTAAAACATAATTCTCCCTCTATCCAGGTCTTAACATTCCCTTCCTTTTTAATTGTCAGCCAGTAAAATGCATGATTTGAGGTAATTATATAAGGAACTTCTCACATACACTGGTTGCAAAATATATTTTTGAGAATCACTGAAACGGGTTGAATTCCCCAACACTAATCATTTAAGAAATTGTGAAATAACCATTTTTTTGGGTAAATATAAATCTGGAAGAGATTGAACATTCATTGAATGTATGTAGTCTGCATATTCAATAAGTAGGTGGTAGTACTCTTGCCTGGAAAATCCCATGGGTGGAGGAGCCTGGAAGACTGCAGTCCATGGGGTTGCTGAGGGTTGGACACGACTGAGCGACTTTACTTTCACTTTTCACTTTCCTGCATTGGAGAAGAAAATGGCAACCCACTCTAGTGTTCCTGCCTGGAGAATCCCAGGGACGTGGGAGCCTGGTGGGCTACTGTCCATGAGGGCGCACAGAGTCGGACACTACTGACACTACTTAGCAGCAGCAGCAGCAGCAGGTAGATCAATGAATGAATATATAGAATATTTTAACTTTATATTATAGGAAATTAACACTATTGAAAATGTTTAAGTAAAGAGAAAATACAAATGCTCATGGAATGCTGGAGTCAACAGCATGTTCAGAAGTGTTCCACAGAGACATAGACACATCCATAGCATAAAATGAATCAAATGGGAGAGAAGAAAGTGAAATAGTGCCCCAGAGTTTTTGGATCAAGGGAGTAGCCATCATTGTCAACAAGAGAGTCCAAATTGTAGTACTTGGATGCAATCTGAAAAATGACAGAATGATCTCTGTTCGTTTCCAAGACAAACCAGTCAGTGTCACAGTAATCCAAGTCTATGCCCCAACCAGTAATGCTGAAGAAGCTGAAGCTGAATGATTCTATGAAGACCTACAAGATCTTTTAGAACTAACACCCAAAAGAGATGTCCTTTTCATTATATGGGACTGGAATGCAAAAGTAGGAAGTCAAGAAACACCTGGAGTAACAGGCAAATTTGGCCTTGGAGTACAGAATGAAGCAGGGCAAAGGCTAATAGAGTTTTGCCAAGAGAACGCACTGGTCATAGCAAACACACTCTTCCAACAACACAAGAGAAGACTCCACATGGACATCACCAGATGGTCAACACTGAAATTGTATTGATTATATTCTTTGCAGCCAAAAATGGAGAAGCTCTATACAGTCAGCAAAAACAAGACTGGGAGCTGACTGTGGCTCAGATCATAAGCTCCTTATTGCCAAATTCAGACTTAAATTGAAGAAAGTATTGAAAACCACTAGACCATTCAGGTATGACCTAAATCATATCCCTTATGATTACACAGTGGAAGTGAGATATAGATTTAAGGGACTAGATCTGATAGATAGAGTGCCTGAAAGACTGTGGAATGAGGTTCGTGACATTGTACAGGAGACAGGGATCAAGACCATTCCCATGGAAAAGAAATGCAAAAAAGCAAAATGGCTGTCTAGGGAGGCCTTACAAATAGCTGTGAAAAGAAGAGAAGTGAAAAGCAAAAAAGAAAAGGAAAGATTTAAGCATCTGAATGCAGAGTTCCAAAAAAACAGCAAGGAGAGATAAGGAAGACTTCCTCAGCAATCAGTGCAAAGGAATAGAGGAAAACAACAGAATGGGAAAGACTAGAGATCTCTTCAAGGAAATTAGAGATACCAAGGGAATATTTCATGTAAAGATGGGCTCAATAAAGGACAGAAATGGTATGGACCTAACAGAAGCAGAAGATATTAAGAAGAGGTGGCAAGATTACACAGAAGAACTGTACAAAAAGACAGTCAAGACCAAGATAATCATGATAGTGTGATGACTCACCTAGAGCCAGACATCCTGGAATGTGAAGTCAAGTGGGCCTTAGAGAGTATCATTACGAATAAAGCTAGTGGAGGGGGATGGAATTCCAGTGGAGCTCTTTCAAAACCTAAAAGATGATGCTGTGAAAGTGCTGCACTCAATATGCCAGCAAATTTGGAAAACTCAGCAGTGGCCACAGGGCTAGGAAAGGTCAGTTTTCATTCCAATTCCACAGAAAGGCAATGCCAAAGAATGATCAAACTGTTGCACAATTGCACTCATCTCACATGCTAGTAAAGTAATGTTCAAAATTCTCTAAGCCAGACTTCAGCAATACATGAACTGTGAACTTCCAGATGTTCAAGCTGGTTTTAGAAAAGGCAGAGGAACCAGAGATCAAATTGCCAACATCCACTGGATCATGGAAAAAGCAAGAGAGTTCCAGAGAAACATCTATTTCTGCTTTATTGACTATGCCAGAGCCTTTGACTGTGTGGATCACAAGAAACTGTGGAAAATTCTTCAAGAGATGGGAATACCAGACCACCTGACCTGTCTCTTGAGAAACCTATATGGAGGTCAGGAAGCAACAGTTAGAACTGGACATGGAACAACAGGCTGGTTCAAAATAGGAAAAGGAGTGCATCAAGGCTGTATACTGTCATCCTGCTTATTTAACTTCTATGTAGAGTACATCATGAGAAACCCTGGACTGGAAGAAGCACAAGCTGGAATCAAGATTGCCGGGAGAAATATCAATAACCTGAGATATGCAGATGACACTACTCTTATGGCAGAAAGTGAAGAGGAACTAAAAAGCCTCTTGATGAAAGTAAAAGAGGAGAGTGAAAAAGTTGGCTTAAAGCTCAATATTCAGAAAATGAAGATCATGGCATCCGGTTCCATCACTTCATGTGAAATATATAGAGAAACAGTAAAAACAGTATCAGGCTTTTTTGGGGGGGCTCTGAAATCACTGGAGATGGTGACTGCAGCCATGAAATTAAAAGACACTCCTTGGAAGGAAAATTATGACCAACCTAGATAGCATATTGAAAAGCAGAGACGTTACTTTGCCAAGAAAGATCTGTCTAGTCAAGCTATGTTTTTTCCATGTATGGATGTGAGAGTTGGATTGTGAAGAAAGCTGAGTGCCAAACAATTATACTTTTGAACTGTGATGGAGAAGACTCTTGAGAGTCCCTTGGACTGCAAGGAGATCTGATCAGTCCGTGCTATAGGAAATAAGCCTTGGGTATTCTTTTGAAGGAATGATGCTAAAGCTGAAACTCTAGTACTTTGGCCACCTCATGTGAAGGGTTGATTCATTGGAAAAGACTCTGATGCTGGGAAGGATTGGGGACAGGAGGAGAAGGGGTTGACAGAGGATGAGATGGCTGATGGCATCATTGACTCAACGGACATTAGTTTGAGTGAACTCCGGGATTTGGTGATAGACAGGGAGGCCTGGCATGCTGCAATTCATGGGGCTGTAAAGAGCTGGACACGACTTAGTGACTGAACCGAACTGAGTTGGAAAGGAGAAAGACTTTTAGGAGAAATACAGAAAATTGCTAAAGATACATATTTAGAAATCAGCTCCATAGAAGTAATATCAGAAGCAATAGGAGGTAATCAGATCTTCATTTATAATAAAATTAACTGCCACTTATTAAACCTTTATTATGTTCCACTTTGCGTAGTGCTTTTATTTTATTTTATTAATTCTCACAACTCTTTTGAAGCTAGTATTATCACTCACAAGCCTCCCCCATTTATAGAGGCAGACATAGTGCTCTGGAAACCAAAAGATTTGTTAAAATTACACAGTTGGTAAGTGGTAGACTGGAGATTTAAATGTCTATTTGGTCCAAGACATAAATTCTTAAATCTTTTTGTCCTTCTGTTTGCTTTCCTTCAAGACAAATAGTTTAGCAAGATAAGGGAACAAGTTAAAACAATGGGACGTCTTCCAGTCTAGGTGGGATGCAGGAGTTTAGATGCAGTGGGAAAGAGGCAATTTAAGGTGAAAGACCTAGTCAAACATGTGAGAAGAAATCACATGTTTTATCTGTCATTTCATAGAAGGAAAGAGAGAAGCGATTTATTGGAGAGCAAGGCATATAATCATAGAAGGGCCTAGAGAAACACATGAGATGAGGGAAAAGTTTATAGATATGGACATGCAGGCTTTTTTTGGAGGGGGGAGAGAGGAGGTAAAAAAAATTTCAAAATACATCAATATGGTTATTATGAAAGCGGTCATTTCCAATTGCCCTTATATATTATCACAGGGTCATTAGAAACCTGTCAAAGTTTTATCACTTTTGAGAAAGGTTTTAAAATTTAAAAAAATGCAAATTTTAAGCTTTCCAATAGAATAAACTAGACAGAGACAGAGTACAACAAATTATGGACAACATGACATGGAAATTTTGACTGTGGTGACATTTAAAAGCAGAAAAAGGGTAATAAGCATTTTCCAACTTGAATAGATTTTCTTGTTATTTTCAAGTGAGAAACTAAAGATACTAAATAATTTATCCAAAAAGATGGCTAATTTGCCCATCAACCTTATTTATAAAGTGGTTGTTACTGAAATATGTACTCCAATAAAACGATAGATATACACATACAAATTTTAAAACTGTGATAAATCACTAAGCTTTACTGATGTTCTAAATATTGATTGCATGATTAAAAGCTGTTTTTTCCAATAGTCATGTATAGATTTGAAAGTTGAATCCTTAAAGAGTGCTGAGCACCAAAGAATTGATGCTTTTGAACTGTGATACTTAAGAAGACTCTTGAGTCCCTTGGGCTGCAAGGAGATCAAACCAGTCAATCCCAAAGGAAATCAACTCTAAATATTTATTGGAAAGACTGGTGCTGAAGCTCCAATACTTTGGCCACTTGATGCAAAGAACCAGCTTGTTGGAAAAGAACCTGATGGTGGGAAAGATGGAAGGCAAAAGGGGTCTACAGAATATACTTTTGAACTGTGATGGAGAAGACTCTTGAGAGTCCCTTGGACTGCAAGGAGATCTGATCAGTCCGTGCTATAGGAAATAAGCCTTGGGTATTCTTTTGAAGGAATGATGCTAAAGCTGAAACTCTAGTACTTTGGCCACCTCATGTGAAGGGTTGATTCATTGGAAAAGACTCTGATGCTGGGAAGGATTGGGGACAGGAGGAGAAGGGGTTGACAGAGGATGAGATGGCTGATGGCATCATTGACTCAACGGACATTAGTTTGAGTGAACTCCGGGATTTGGTGATAGACAGGGAGGCCTGGCATGCTGCAATTCATGGGGCTGTAAAGAGCTGGACACGACTTAGTGACTGAACCGAACTGAGTTGGAAAGGAGAAAGACTTTTAGGAGAAATACAGAAAATTGCTAAAGATACATATTTAGAAATCAGCTCCATAGAAGTAATATCAGAAGCAATAGGAGGTAATCAGATCTTCATTTATAATAAAATTAACTGCCACTTATTAAACCTTTATTATGTTCCACTTTGCGTAGTGCTTTTATTTTATTTTATTAATTCTCACAACTCTTTTGAAGCTAGTATTATCACTCACAAGCCTCCCCCATTTATAGAGGCAGACATAGTGCTCTGGAAACCAAAAGATTTGTTAAAATTACACAGTTGGTAAGTGGTAGACTGGAGATTTAAATGTCTATTTGGTCCAAGACATAAATTCTTAAATCTTTTTGTCCTTCTGTTTGCTTTCCTTCAAGACAAATAGTTTAGCAAGATAAGGGAACAAGTTAAAACAATGGGACGTCTTCCAGTCTAGGTGGGATGCAGGAGTTTAGATGCAGTGGGAAAGAGGCAATTTAAGGTGAAAGACCTAGTCAAACATGTGAGAAGAAATCACATGTTTTATCTGTCATTTCATAGAAGGAAAGAGAGAAGCGATTTATTGGAGAGCAAGGCATATAATCATAGAAGGGCCTAGAGAAACACATGAGATGAGGGAAAAGTTTATAGATATGGACATGCAGGCTTTTTTTGGAGGGGGGAGAGAGGAGGTAAAAAAAATTTCAAAATACATCAATATGGTTATTATGAAAGCGGTCATTTCCAATTGCCCTTATATATTATCACAGGGTCATTAGAAACCTGTCAAAGTTTTATCACTTTTGAGAAAGGTTTTAAATTTAAAAAAATGCAAATTTTAAGCTTTCCAATAGAATAAACTAGACAGAGACAAAGTACAACAAATTATGGACAACATGACATGGAAATTTTGACTGTGGTGACATTTAAAAGCAGAAAAAGGGTAATAAGCATTTTCCAACTTGAATAGATTTTCTTGTTATTTTCAAGTGAGAAACTAAAGATACTAAATAATTTATCCAAAAAGATGGCTAATTTGCCCATCAACCTTATTTATAAAGTGGTTGTTACTGAAATATGTACTCCAATAAAACGATAGATATACACATACAAATTTTAAAACTGTGATAAATCACTAAGCTTTACTGATGTTCTAAATATTGATTGCATGATTAAAAGCTGTTTTTTCCAATAGTCATGTATAGATTTGAAAGTTGAATCCTTAAAGAGTGCTGAGCACCAAAGAATTGATGCTTTTGAACTGTGATACTTAAGAAGACTCTTGAGTCCCTTGGGCTGCAAGGAGATCAAACCAGTCAATCCCAAAGGAAATCAACTCTAAATATTTATTGGAAAGACTGGTGCTGAAGCTCCAATACTTTGGCCACTTGATGCAAAGAACCAGCTTGTTGGAAAAGAACCTGATGGTGGGAAAGATGGAAGGCAAAAGGGGTCTACAGAGAATGAGATGGTTAGATAGCATAACCAAGTCAATGGGCATGAATTTGAGTAAACTCTGGGTGATAGTGGAGGACAGATGACCCTGGTGTGCTGCAGTCCGTGATATGTGGCAAAGAGTCGGACATGACTGTATGACTGAACAACATCCAAAGCTGTGGTGAAATTGTGACTGATTTGTATAATCAGTTGCACTCTGATGTTATCTTCCAAACTGGTGTTGAGAGTTTGAACTGACAGCTAACAAAATATCACTCACCATCTGGTTCTATAAGGATCTGGTTATGAGCCACAGCAATTGCTGACCTTTAACACACCTTGAAAGGAGTTCAAGATGGAGATGAGGAATGAGGCACTTTGTGCTCAGGGAAAACTGGCAGGCAGGCCTTCAGATAGTTAGGTATTTTCAGGAGGCAGTTCTATTAATCTGGAATCTTGCATCTTACTATACTTAGAATGCAAAGCACCGAGTCATTGGAAAAGACTCTGGTGCTTGGAAAGATTGAAGGCAAGAGGAGAAGGGGGTAACAGAGGATGAGATGACTGGATGACATCAAGGACTCAATGGGCATGAGTTTGAGCAAACTCCAGGAGATAATGAAGGACAAGGAAGCCTGGCGTGCTGTAGTCCATGGGGTTGCAAAGAATCGGACACAACTGAGTGACTGAACAACAACAAATATTTAGAAAAACACTAAAACCGTTAACTAAAATAGTGGTTCCTTGTGACCAGTGACAACCTTCTGTGGAGACATGTACTTAGTTGCAAATATCCCCTTACCAAAAGCACCTATGTGCTGACCTCCCCCTTACCTCTTCTGAGCAGTTCCTTAGGGCAGTCTGATCTGAGAAGTGATCTTCTAGGCTATAGTCTTTAAGAAGTTTCCCAATAAAACTAAACTCACAGCTTTTGCTATGAGTGTTTTTATTTGCACAGAACCCAAACAACAGATGGATTTTAGCAATGATAGCAACTATGAGTCTTAGAGAAGACCTGGGCTTAATGCTGTGCTTTTTTCCTTTACTAGCTAGTGACTATAGCAGGCACTTATATTTTGCATTTCCCAGTTGCTTCATCTATACAATAGGAGTGCTTTTTGCTGTATGGGAATGGAGTTGTGTGGTAATATTTGTAAAAAAAAAAAAAAAAAAAAGGCAATATAAACTGGGAAGTATTTAAAAAATCCAACCTTTTGTTATTGTATATGCAAACACATTTCTTTCTGCTTCTTTTTTTGGTTGCTGTTTGTGTAATCAAACCATAGTCTTAGAGTAAATATTTGGAAAAACAAGACTGACTATGGAAAAGTTCCTTTCCAGGCTTTAATTTTATTTTGCTTATGTAGTAGCTAAAATCTCCACCAAAGGAAAAATAGGTCAGTTGGAGAACATAGATTTTTATTAAAGCAATAATGCATTATAGGAAAAAAAGCTTTAGCATTATGGGATCATTTTTCATTCTCAAGCAAGTTTTAATTTAAAGGTTTTTGTGTTATTTTTTGATTATTTTCTGAATCAACTACTCAAACAAATAAAACGGACATATTACCCAAAGTCATAAATAAAGAGCATCATTTCTTGTAAATTTTCTTCTAAATTAAGGGTAAAGATTGTATAAATTAAAAACGAAAAACACTCCAGTCAATGTTTTTCCTATGTTGGGGAAATAAAAAAGTCCTTGCTAGCATTTTGATTTCCTTCTGGCTCCTTTACACTTGTGTTGCTATTAATGTTGCTGTTGACTATTTCTCCCCTGCAAAATGTAGAATCAAGATGGGAAATTTTATTACTTGACTTTCTATAACACCCTACTAAAGACAGTACACTTAATCATTGTATTTTGCAGATTAGATAAGACTTCATCCTTGCTTTCTCTTTTCCTCCAGCAGTTTAATATTGTGGTTGGCTTGCATACTGATAATAAAAAAGTGACTCATGAAAATGCACTACAGACAAGATACCTACACCCTTAGCAACCAGGTCTGATGACTAGATACAATAATTTTACATATGATGTCAACATCATAGGATTGTTCTAATGAGTGTTCCTGCTTTTCTTTAAAAGATCTTTTAACATGCAATTATGTTTGATAGTCCATGCAAAGTAGTGCCTGGAGCAGAAGAAGGGTGACTCAGTGTTAATGTGCTCTGCAACCTTAAGGATGATGGGTCAAAAATATATTCTTTCTATATTTATATTTTCACTTATCTCTCTGCATGTGTTGCTCTTTGGTTATGTGGCTTTTTAAGGTAAAATATTCCTCTTAATTAATTTGGTTTCTTATCTGTTAAGGAACTGCACTGAACTCTAAAGATGTGATTCTTACTAAGTGAGAATTATACAGCAAATGGCAGAGTTATCCTGAGTCACTATTGTTGACTGTTTGTCTTCAATATATTCAGTGTGCCATATAAGATTCCTAGCTTCATGGACTTCTTCCTCAGGAATTAATTTTTTTTTTTATGCAGGCAGGTATAAATAAAATTTATTTCAGTCTGCAAACTATTATTTTACACCTGTATCTCTACTAGGCTTGGATAGGATACTAGGGGTAATTGGAAACAACATTGGGGAAATATGCGGAGATCCACAAGACAATCAGATAAGGGGATCCTCTGATAGTTGGAAATACATGGATCTATTAGGACCTAAAAAGGACAGAATGAACTCATTTTTGGAGTAAATTCATATCTGTATCTTCAAGAGTGTTTTCAAACTAAACGGTAGTGTTAAAATCAAAGTCCTTGCTAAATAACAACAAAAATTAACAGGTATGTCTAACACATTTTAGAGGCTATTAAAAAATAGCAGACAAGTGGTTAAGGAAGTTGTGGTATGTATACACAATGGAATAATAATCAGTTATAAAAAAGAGTCAGTTCTAATGAAGTAGATGAAACTGGAACCTATTATACAGAGTGAAATAAGCCATAAAGAGAAACACCAATATAGTAGATTAATGCATATATATAGAATTTAGAAAGATAGTAATGACAACCCCATGTGAAAGACAGCAAAAGAGACACAGATGTAAAAAACAGACTTGGTCCATGTGGGAGAACGCAAGGGTGGGACAATATGAAAGAATAGCATTGAAACATGTATATTTTGATATGTAAAATAGACGACCAGTGTAAGTTTGATGCATGAAGGAGGGCACTCAAAGCTGGTGCTCTGGGAAAACCCAGAGGGATGGGGTGGGGGGGGAGGTGGGAGGGGGGTTCAGAATGGTGGGACACAGGTACATCCATGGCTGATTTATGTTGATGTATGGCAAAAACCACCTCAATATTGTAAAGTAGTTAGCCTTCAATTAAAATAAATACATTAATTAATGAAAAAAAAAAAACCAACCACCAAGTTTTCATTCTGCTGTGCCACGTGGCAATCATTTAGAGCAGAGGGAAGTAGGTGTGAAATGTGCTGTTTGTTCTAAGCACTAGGTTCGGACAAAGGATACAGGTTCGATCTTTCAGGCATGGTTCTGAGGTTTAAACCTGACAGGTAGATTTGACCAAAGATAGAAGCAGGTTGGAAAATTCTAGAAATGGTCTATAAAAATGTTTCCAATTTTGGAGCAAAGGATGAAGCACAGCAGTTAAAAGTATAAAGAAATAGTGAAAACGTGGGAAAGACTAGCTAGATGATTTCTCATATTAATCCTGATTCTAAGCCATCAGTTTTGAGTGTTTGGCAAAGCTTGGGTGACTGTAATATTTATAAACTAAACTAGAACACTCACCCAGGGTCAAAGGGGACACTTAGTAATTGCAACAGGACAAGAGTAATAAACTGGAAATGACCCTGGGAAACTGGGACAGAGCTTACTCTAAATAAGTGTGATTCTAGGACCAGGCCCAATGTCAAGCCATTTGACATTGGCTTTCCTATGTTTTTTTCTTGCTCTCCTTCTGCCTCCCTCAGTGATAACAGAGACCATGTTTAAGTGAAGCACACCTCTCACACCCTGAGGAGGGAGGAAACAATGAGCTAGGACTCTAGCAGCTGGCTGGCTTTCTCTTTCACCCTTGAGGGGACACTGCCCTCTGCTTTACCACTCTTGTCCTCAAGCTCAGAATTCTCAACATTTTCCACAGCAAAGCCAACAACAGCAATTCATATTTTTATATTTAATTAAATTGAAGTACAATTTTACTTACAATTGAATGCTATCATTTTAAGTTCACAGTTCTGTGAGTTTTGACAAGTACATACATCCATGTATATATATGTCACTGCAAAGAAAATATATAAATTTCCACCATCTCAAAAACTTCACTCATCTTCTTTGTACTCTTCTGTTTTCTAAAAGTTCACATTAGCTTGTTTTATTAGATTTTCATATAAATGTACTCCTTTGAATTAGCTTCTTTTGTTCAGCGTGATTTTGGATATATCCATGATGTTGCAGAAGGAAATGGTGATCCATTCCAGTACTATTGCCTGGAAAATCCCATGGACAGAGGAGCCTGGTAGGCCACAGTCCATGGGGTCACAAAGAGTCGGACATGACTGAGCAACTTCATGTTCATGTTCAGAGTGAGAACTGACTGAATAGAACCTTAAGGTATTATTATGCTTTCCATACATCATAATTGCAGTAACTGGAGACTTTATATAGGTTGGTGTTATATTTAAGGATGAAAACCCCAAATCTTTTCTGCTTTTAGCTAGATTGATTATTTTTACAAAGCCATTTCCCTAAAATTTTCCTGTTAAAAAGTAATTGGTCAGCCTTCATATCCATAACCGGAGAAGGCAATGGCACCCCACTCCACACTCTTGCCTGGAAAATCCCATGGATGGAGGAGCCTGGTTGGCTGCAGTCTATGGGGTCACTAAGAATTGGACACGACTAAGTGACTTCAGTTTCAGTTTTCACTTTCATGCATTGGACAAGGAAATGGCAACCCACTCCAGTGTTCTTGCCTGGAGAATCTAAAGGACAGTGGAGCCTGGTGGGCTGCCGTCTATGGGGTCGCACAGAGTCAGACACGACTGAAGTGACTTAGCATAGCATAGCATGATGTTGCCAGTATTACTAATTCAGTCCATATTATTGATCAGTATCATTCAGTTGTATGGCTATACTACAATATGTTTATCCATTCACTAGCTTTGAGCCATTTAGTATGCTTCTAGTTTGGAGTTATTATTATGAATAGAGCTATATACTATTAAAACTCATATGGAAGTCTTCATGTGAATATGTATTTTAATTTGTCTTTGTTTAATACCAAGGTCCATCTAGTCAAGGCAACGTTTTTTCCAGCAGTCATCTCTAGATGAGAGAGTTGGTCTGTAAAGAAAGCTGAATACTGAAGAATTGCTGCTTTTGAACTGTGGTGTTGGAGAAGACTCTTGAGAGTCCCATGAACTGCAAGGAAACCCAACCAGTCCATTCTGAAGGAGAGATCAGCCCTGGGATTTCTTTGGAAGGAATGATGCTAAAGCTGAAACTCCAGTACTTTGGCCACCTCATGCGAAGAGTTGACTCATTGGAAAAGACTCTGATGCTGGGAGGGATTGGGGGCAGGAGAAGAAGGGGACAACAAAAGGATGAGATGGCTGGATGGCATCACGGACTCGATGGACGTGAGTCTGAGTGAACTCCAGGAGTTGGTGATGGACAGGGAGGCCTGACATGCTGTGATTCACGGGGTCGCAAAGAGTCAGGCACGACTGAGCAACTAAACTGAACTGAACTGAATAGTTTGAAATAGAATTTGGGGATTGAATGATGTAAGAAACTGTTGCCAAAATGTTATCCAAAGTGATCATACAATTTTACCTTCCCACCATCCAGGTATAAATGTTGCTGTTACTCCACAGCTTCATCAGCACTTCCTATCATCAGACTTTTTAATCTTAGTCATCCTTATAGCTGTGTAGTAATATCTTATTGTGTTTTAATTAACATTTTTCTGATGCTATTAACAGTGGATATCTTTACATATGCTTTTGAATATTTTTCTTTTGTAAAATCTGTTTAAAACCTATGTTCATTTTCTAAAATGTTTATTATAAAATTTTTTAAAAATATAGCATTTCTAAAAAGTTACAGATAAAACTTCCAGTACCTTTGTACCAGTTTACATTTCCAACAATGCATGAGAGCTTCTCCATATCCTTGCTGACACTAAAGTTATTGGTCTCTTTATTTTTAGTCACTCTGAGGTATGTGTTATCTCATCATCATTTTAATTTGCTTTTCCCTGATGATGTTGTGCATTCTTCATACAGTTATTGGACACATGTACATCATTTTTGATAAAATGTAACTTCAAATCTCTTTCCCAGTAAAAATTGGTTGCTTATGTTTATTATTATTTTATACTTCTTTATCCTAAAAGTTCTTGTCTAATGTTTTTTTCTCAATCCATGACTGTCTTTCTTTTTCCAAGATGTCTCTTGCAGAACAGACTTCACTGACTTTTCAATGTGCAGTAGAAAACTTGAGATTTCAGCCAAACTATCTTCTCACAAATACAATTGGTAAATCTGGTGATACAAGTTAATTTATGGTATTTAATGATGATAAAGAAATTATGTTTAATGTGATATTTATTTCCAATTAGTGGATCAGTTACTGAAGGTAAGGACAAACACTGAAAGATATAAATTTTGAATTATTTTATCACCAAGTATTGCATCATTCAGAGTGATTCATTATAGTTTAATAAAAAGAGTAAAGAATATTAATGATTAATGAACTTGAGCCGGGCTGGTGCACTAAGCACAGCCGAGAGGAGCTACCCCATGTCCGAGGTCAGGGGCAGCAGCCTAGAGCGCCAGGCTGCTATGGCACAGGAACAGCTGAGAGGAGCTACCCTGTGTCTGAGGTCAGGGAGGCAACAGAGAGGAGCTACCCCGCAACCCAGAGGTCAGCGACAGCCGCGAGGAGGTACGCCGCATCCGAGGTCAGGGGCGGCCTGGAGGAGACACCCCACGCTAGAAGCCAGGGGCGGTGTCCCTGAGGAGCCACCACGAGCCTGAGGCCAGGCCCGGCGGCCAGGACGAGCAACCCCAGGAGCGCAGGAGGGCCTAGAGGAGCTATCCCACACTGAAGGTCAGGAATGGAGATGGTTAGGAAATACCCCTCGTTAAAGGTAAGGAGCAGCACCTACCATCTTGCTTGGGTTTCTCTTACCTTGAGTGTGGGGTATCTTTTCTCAGCTGCTCTTTGTACCAGTTTACATTTCCAGCAATGCATGAGAGCTTCACCATATCCTTGCCGACACTAAAGTTGTTGGTCTCTTTATTTTTAGTCACTCTGAGGTATGTGTTATCTCATCATCATTTTAATTTGCTTTTCCCTGATGATGTTGTGCATTCTTCATACAGTTATTGGACACATGTACATCATTTTTGATAAAATGTAACTTCAAATCTCTTTCCCAGTAAAAATTGGTTGCTTATGTTTATTATTATTTTATACTTCTTTATCCTAAAAGTTCTTGCTAATGTTTTTTTCTCAATCCATGACTGTCTTTCTTTTTCCAAGATGTCTCTTGCAGAACAGACTTCACTGACTTTTCAATGTGCAGTAGAAAACTTGAGATTTCAGCCAAACTATCTTCTCACAAATACAATTGGTAAATCTGGTGATACAAGTTAATTTATGGTATTTAATGATGATAAAGAAATTATGTTTAATGTGATATTTATTTCCAATTAGTGGATCAGTTACTGAAGGTAAGGACAAACACTGAAAGATATAAATTTTGAATTATTTTATCACCAAGTATTGCATCATTCAGAGTGATTCATTATAGTTTAATAAAAAGAGTAAAGAATATTAATGATTAATGAACTTGAGCCGGGCTGGTGCACTAAGCACAGCCGAGAGGAGCTACCCCATGTCCGAGGTCAGGGGCAGCAGCCTAGAGCGCCAGGCTGCTATGGCACAGGAACAGCTGAGAGGAGCTACCCTGTGTCTGAGGTCAGGGAGGCAACAGAGAGGAGCTACCCCGCAACCCAGAGGTCAGCGACAGCCGCGAGGAGGTACGCCGCATCCGAGGTCAGGGGCGGCCTGGAGGAGACACCCCACGCTAGAAGCCAGGGGCGGTGTCCCTGAGGAGCCACCACGAGCCTGAGGCCAGGCCCGGCGGCCAGGACGAGCAACCCCAGGAGCGCAGGAGGGCCTAGAGGAGCTATCCCACACTGAAGGTCAGGAATGGAGATGGTTAGGAAATACCCCTCGTTAAAGGTAAGGAGCAGCACCTACCATCTTGCTTGGGTTTCTCTTACCTTGAGTGTGGGGTATCTTTTCTCAGCTGCTCTTTGTACCAGTTTACATTTCCAGCAATGCATGAGAGCTTCACCATATCCTTGCCGACACTAAAGTTGTTGGTCTCTTTATTTTTAGTCACTCTGAGGTATGTGTTATCTCATCGTCATTTTAATTTACTTTACCCCACACTCAAGGTAAGAGAAACCCAACTAAGATGGTAGGTGTTGTAAGAGGGCATCAGAGGGCAGACACACTGAAACCATACTCACAGAAAACTAGTCAATCTAATGACACTAGGACCACAGCCTTGTCTAACTCAATGAAACCAAGCCATGCCTGTGGGGCAACC
>SJYC01103036.1:0-20167 GCA_006408675.1 Madoqua kirkii
TTCCAGGAGTTGCTGATGGACAGGGAGGCCTGGCGTGCTGTGATTCATGTGGTCACTAAGAGTCAGACATGACTGAGCAACTGAACTGAACTGAACTGAACTGTCTATTTCCTCTTCACTCATTTTCCTTTGGATTTAGTTCAATCAGACTTTTATCTTTACCATGCTACTGAAACATCTTTTGCTAAATTACCAGTAATCTCAAAATTGCCATGTCTAATCTAATCACGATTGTCTAGTTTCATCTCTGCCCTCGTGGTACACATTCGTTTGTCAGAATTTGGTGCAACTGATCAGCCTCTTTTTCCTTCACTTTGTCCTGAGTCATTCTTTAGTCTCCTACCTCAATGCAATATCTGTTTCTATTGATCTCCTTTTTGATCTCATATGTCCTCCCCAAACTTTCACCCTTAGGGTGCTCTATGTTTTAGCTCTTGAACTTCTTCTCTAAACTCACTGTCTAAATTGTGTCATCCTCATTTATGACTGTAAATTCTGTTTACATGGCATTGAATTCTGAATTAATATCTCAAAGACTGACTATTCTGCAAGTTTCAGACTTACTTAAACCTGACTATCCAAAGAATTTATTTGGGTGTATAATAAAGAATTTGAAACCAAAGTACTAATGTTGCTCCTCTCATTTTATCATCTCAGAAATGGTAATTCTACATTGCTAACTCCTGAGACAAAACATCTGGGAAATATCCTTGACGTTTCTCTTTTCTTCAGAATCTACTTAATATATCAGAAAATCTAGATGGTTCTATTTTCAAAATATACCTCAAACCTGTCTCCTTGCTTCTGTTGCTGCTATTCTGGATCACATTCCTGTAATTTCTCTTCTTTAAATGCAACAGGGCCTAACTTGTTTCCACATCTCTTTTGTATTTCCTTGATCACTATTTTCCACACTGTAAACAGAGATACATCTTGAACATTGAATCATTATTTTATTATATTGGTTCAATACCTTCCCTCCTAATTCACAGTAAACCCCCAATTTGGTATACTGGTTGCCTTTTGTTCTTCTCTGTCATTGCTTCCCTTTGATTGCTCCTCTCTACCTACACTTCCTCCTTGATATTTTCAAACATATTCTCTCCTCAGAACACCTGATACTGATATTCTCTGTGCTGGCCTTATTAAGTACACAGTAAACAATATCTAGTTAAAGGAAGAAATTGAGATAATTGGATCATGTAATTTAGCTAGCAAAATACATCAAGTTTAAGGTAGAATAAGGATTAAATGTTATCTCTTTTTCCACAGGGTTTTTTATTCTTTCCTCTACTTTTCTAGACTTTAAAATTCAAACAGTGAAAGCACCTTCACAGTAGAAACATGTTCTGTGTTCAGACAGATGTGGGCTTTGTGGGTTTTTTTTTAATTTTTTTTTACTTTCTAACTAATTCTATCTTGCAACTTATTTTCAAATAGTATCTGTATAATTTTAGTATTGAATACTATGTCTTATGTAATCATGAATGTTATTGAAGATCTTAAAAAAGATTTCTCCTGATTTTAGGAAGAAATTTTAATTGTGCTAGTTTTATATTCAAACAATCAGCAACAACAAAGCAATCTATCTAAAGTTTTACTCAGAAAAATACTCAGAAAGAAAATATGTATGTATTACTTACCATGTGGATTAAAAATAAACACATTCAGAATGACTACCCTAATTTTGTCATGTGAACTATGAAATGTTTTATTCTTTATCTCTATAAAAAGTTAGCAATGAAACTCTGACCATTTGGATGGTGCCACAGTTATTTCATTGAACAATTCTCCCTAATTCCATATTGCCCCCTGAAAGAAACAAATTATATTTCAGTAAGAAAGAAATAGCTCCACTCTGCCTTGATTCTGCCATAATTCAATTTTGTCTGCTGGCTGCTCCAGTCCACCCCTGACTGATGGTAGGAAGCAACATATGGCAATATTGAGAGAGTTTATAAAAGAAATCTGCTAATGGCAACAAACAAGTAAACAATCAGGAAGATCCAACAGTCAGGAAGAATTAATAAAGCTGGCAAATGCTTGGTTAGTAGAGCTGCTCACAGTGAGCAAAGCCAAGTGTCTGCATGTATCTTGGTTGAGCTTTTTCTCATCAGGCAAAGCATATTAATTTCCAGGGCTCTGCTGAATTTAATATAGTTGCAAATATAAGTACTTCATTACTAAGGTCTTCCATATTTCTTGAACTCTGATGATTTTCCAAAATTGAACCTCCAAAACCCAAGTAGGTAAACTTTGATAATCTTTGCAGAATACAAAATCTAATTATTTCTGACTTACAACTCAAACAAATAAACCAGCCACCAAACAAAACAAAAGAAATCAAACAACAGCAACACCAAAGCATGCAAACTTTCCCAAAACATGGTTGTGCCTTTTATGTCTTACTAACAATAAGAAATTTTAGGCTTCTAGGATGGTTTGATGTACAGTAAAAAACAAGTGTATGCTTTGAAAACTAATTTGCTTATACTGAACCAGTTGCTAAGTCCCTCTTTTAGTGAAAAGTGCTCTCTTAACTATATTTTCCATTCCTCTTCTCATAATACTCAGTAAAATATGAAAATTTTTCTAATCAAGGAATACAAGCAAACTAAGGAAAATGCTGACATTTTAGAAGAATAGATTTTCCTGCTTTGGTTATGGGCCTTTGATTTCACTTTTGTCTAAGTCTTCTAGACTTTACAGTTGAAGAAAACTGCTTGCCTTTTGGACCCAAATTAGAATTTTCATCTCAAATATGCCATTTAGTTCCATTTCCTTTTTAAATTGTGTTGCTTAGCCTGATATAGCTCTTTGGATTGCAAAATTGTTTGTTCAACTTTCTAGGTTTTTAATGTAGTTTTGAGTCTATTTAGAATGATCAGTCTTGAATTTTATACTTCAGTGATTATATTCAACACTTTTTCTGTCTTTAAGATATGAGGTTGTCTCCTTTGTTAATGATAAAGGAGCAGGCTATAAGTGGGTATCAAGCTTCCTTCAGAGATTAATCAACAACGGGAATTTAAAACAGCAGCAACAACACCAATAAAAAATAGCAACAACAATTGAGCTCTAGATAAGTAGTAGTAGACTTTACACAAGATGAAATTGTAATCTTTGAGACTGAAGTCCAGATAACAGCACTTATTTTTAAGTCTCCAGAGGACTCAAGGGTTAAAACACAGCCAAGATCGAAGCCACTGCATTGGAGATTACAGCCCAAGCTCTACATCCCTTTCTGTGTCTGTGATGAGGAATCTCATAGTTTAGGTCTTTTCAAGCTTCTCTCAGTGCAATACAGGAAGCTCAAAACTTCCTAGGACCCACGACCCAATTTGGACTTCTTCAAGTTAGTTGTTCCCCATTCTCATTAAGAAAAGTCAGGCAACTTACCAGCATTCATAGGAGCTCCTGCACAAATGTTCCAGAGTTTTGCCTCAGGAGATCTGGAGCCTTCAACTGAGCCATTTGAACCTTGGAAGATACTTAATTCTGTATGACATTCCATCTCAATTTTCTCCAATATAAATTGTATCTCAAACTCCTCCATTCATCAACATTCCACTACACTCTCATTATGTATTTCATCAGCAACATGAGAAACTGTCAAGTCATATGTTTTGAGGGAAGAAAGACCCATTTGTGAATTTTATTTTATTTTTTTTCTGAAATGTACATTCAAGCTCTATATAAGAGATAGCAGTGCCTACTCCTTGGGCTTGATTCAAGGGCCATGCAAAGTAATGTGTGTGGAATGCTTAGTATCGGGTTTGATACCTTAAAGCTACTTCTTTGTCTAATCTGCTACATCCTTGTATACCTTCAAGAATACAGGCCCTTTAGAAACTAACTTCCACCATTCTGAATTTCCCCTCAAGTAAGCTCTTCATGGTCCCAATTGCCACCCAAATCAAAATTCTCTCTGAAATTGATATAAACTGGTGATCTTCCTAAAATGATATTCTCAAGCTCCCACATCTTCTATATTATTTTTATATGACAGCTCCTTGAAGAAAGATATAAGCATATTAGAAAGTTTATGATTCTAAAAAATAATGCCATTGTGATTATTAAACATGTAGTGCCCACTTAGTCTTCTATGCAAAGAGGAGATGTGACTTGCAATCTAGTAAGTGGACCAGGGACCAAAGTGCTGTAAATGGTCAGCACTCAGATGAAGCTTGTGGTTGCAATGTTACTGATTATATTCTGCTTAAAACTTAAATGTGCTTTCTTTCCATGACTGCATTTGAATAGATTTCCTAACCAGCTAGAGAAATCCTTATTGGTGTATATTTAACGTACTTAATGAACATTTAATGTATTTAATGAAATGCTGTGGATTTATGTACTTCTAACTCTTACAAAGCTCCGCAGATTCATTTCTAGATGAATAAGACAATTATGGGTAGAACTGGCATGTCCTACTCTGTGATATCTGTATGAAGGTCAGGAAACAACAGTTAGAACTAGACATGGAACAACAGACTGGTTCCAAATAGGAAAAGGAGTACGTCAAGGCTGTATATTGTCATCCTGCTTATTTAACTTCTGTGCAGAGTACATCATGAGAAACGCTGGACTGGAAGAAACACAAGCTGGAATCAATATTGCTGGGAGAAATATCAATAACCTCAGATATGCAGATGACACCACCCTTATGGCAGAAAGTGAAGAGGAACTCAAAAGCCTCTTGATGAAAGTGAAAGAGGAGAGTGAAAAAGTTGGCTTAAAGCTCAACATTCAGAAAACGAAGATCATGGCATCCGGTCGCATCACTCCATGGGAAATAGATGGGGAAACAGTGGAAACAGTGTCAGACTTTATTTCTGGGGGCTCCAAAATCACTGCAGATGGTGACTGCAGCCATGAAATTAGAAGACGCTTACTCCTTGGAAGAAAAGTTATGACCAAACTAGATAGCATATTCAAAAGCAGAGACATTACTTTATCAACAAAAATCTGTCTAGTCAGGGCTATGGTTTTTCCTGTGGTCATGTATGGATGTGAGAGTTGGACTGTGAAGAAGGCTGAGCACCAAAGAATTGATACTTTTGAACTGTGGTGTTGGAGAAGACTCTTGAGAGTCCCTTGGACTGCAAGGAGATCCAACCAGTCCATTCTGAAGGAGATCAACCCTGGGATTTCTTTGGAAGGAATGATGCTATAGCTGAAACTCCAGTACTTTGGCCACCTCATGAGAAGAGTTGACTCACTGGCAAAGACTTTGATGCTGGGAGGGATTGAAGGCAGGAGGAGAAGGGGCGACCGAGGATGAGATGACTGGATGGCATCATGGACTCGATGGACATGAATCTGAGTGAACTCCAGGAGATGTTGATGAACAGGGAGGCCTGGCATGCTGCGATTCATGGAGTCACAAAGAGTTGGACACGACTGAGCGACTGAACTGAACTGAACTCTGTGATATATACTATCCAGAAAGGTGGGCCAAGGGAGGCACAGGATGCTTTGGCAAATCTCCTCCACAGGGAGTCATTCTGCAATGAGTAGAAAAGTCAACTCTACACTGACTCAGAAAACTTACAGTTAGGTTTGGTATTTCCGATACCTGGCAATGATGACTCAAATCAGTTAACTCTCAGGGACAGATATTTCTCACCTATAAGCATTCATGCATTGTGTACCTTGTGCCCTAAATTGCACTAGACACTATAGAGTATAGATATAAAGCTTAAGAACTTTATGGTTTCACTGAAAGATCTTCAGACAAAGTCATAAGGAACAAAAGAAAATATTATATTATTTGGCTATAGAATAAGCATTATTAAAACACTATAAAGGGAGCAAAATTATTGCTAGCTGCTGTAGTCAGTGATGATCCATGTACTGCTACTAAACATTGTTGAAAGAAGTTGAAAAAGTGTTAGTATGCACTATAAGAGCTTCCCTGGGGGCTCAGAAGGTAAAGAATTTGCATTATAAAGTGCATGTGAGCTCAGTCACTCAGTCGTGTCTGACTGTGACCCCATGGACTGACTGTAGCCCACTAGACTCCTCTGTCCATAGCATTTACCAGGCAATAATACTGGAGAAGGAAATGGCAACCCATTCCAGTAGTCTTACCTGGAGAATCCCAGGGACAGAGGAGCCCAGTGGGCTGACGTCTGGGAGATCGCACAGAGTCGGACACGACTGAAGCGACTTAGCAGCAGCAGCAGCAGTACTGGAACAGGTTGCCTTTTCCTTCTTCAGGGGTTCTTCCCCACCTAGAGATTGAACTCGCGTCTCCTTGCAGCTGGATTCTTTAGCACTGAACACATTACAAAGTATAGATGTTCAAAATGAAACATAAGATCTTTGTAAACGTCATCATATCATTAAGTGCTGTTATTCTTTGAAACCAGAAATCCATTGCTGAGATTTTATGTTAGACCCACAGTTATTTCCTTTGAATTGAAAACATATGAGTCAATTTGCCAATGAGCTAGTGTGATTTTATTATCTGAAATAATCGCCTGGAAAGCAGGTGGCTTTTATGGGCTTTATGGCCTCTTCCAGTATTATGTGATGTGCTTTCATTATTCACTTCCTGTTACCACCAATCCATCTAGATTCTCTTTCTTTGGTGTAAAAATTTTTATCTTCCCCATTAAACCGCAAAGGTCACTTGACAACAAACTTTTGGACAATACCCAAATACCATTCCAGACAAACTACCAACATTATGGGAAAAGCACTGAGGATGTGTAGATCCTTCATCAGAGGCAAAGTCAGATATGTGATAGAGTTGGTAATAGTTTTGCATTTACATAGAATCTTAAAGGCTGTAAATTTATGAGCCTTGCAAACTTTACCTGTCATGAAGGTGAAGAACAAACTAAAACATAGCAACTATACTTTGGCACACAGGGGTTTGATAGACTCAAGTGTTATATTTAATTGAAAATGTAAAAGAATGCTAAGTAGGAAGAGTGCAATTATGTGAATTGGAGCGGTGCCAGGCCTCTATTCTGTCCTCGGGGCATTATGGACTCCCAAGAAGTGGCCAGATTGTCAGTACTAAGGCTTACGTGTGAAGGACACCACAGTAGCAACTGGTCACTGGGGACACCTATAAAGTGAGAGAGGGGATCTTACTTCTTATAGTGAAACAGCCCTGTCTAGATGTCAGCACAGTCATAGGGTGAGGTGACCTAGAGGAAAGTTCCTTGTATGTGCACTTTTTTCCTATTTTAATCTTTTGTTAAAAATCTCAGAGCTGAATTTGAAAATGGGGTTAAACTTTACAGTGACTTATTACCCAAATAGTGATAATCCTATGTAGGATTAAGGATAGAATTGTGATGAAATAACCACTTCAAATGAACCACACATATTTCCAACTAGCTGCATGTATTTTAAAGGCTAATTACTCAGGGGAGAGACTAGGTAGATTTATATTATTTTTGGAGCTGGAGAAAATACATAGAAAAGAGCAAAGGAAAAGGGTAAGGTTATGAAGAAATCTTTTCATGTAGACCAAGATCCCAAAGGCAGTTTTTTATTATTAATCTTTTCATAGCATTTTTTTCCATTTTAACATTTATTTTTACATATTACTGTTTCCTTTTTTTCACTCTTTGACATAACAACTTGACATGAGTTCACACGTACTAAGTGAAAAATGATTGTACTGGTATAGCTTTATTTTTTATTTATTTTATTTCCATTTCATTCATAATGAGGTAATGGAAGCAATAAATTAGCTGGCAAGTGACACTGATATGGCAAATACCTAAGGATAGCCTCGGTTCCTTTCCATTATGCACGTTTCTTTCCATTGTACTACTGAGAGGCATTTTCTATTTACAAATTTCTTTACATTCCCAGATATAATTTCATGACATGGCTCCTCATTTTCACCCAACATTTTATGTATATGCTGGAGCACTAATCTGAGTCTTTCATGAATTCTCTTCTTGTTTCTTACCCCTGCTTTTTCTTGCAATCCTAACATGCATTGTGACTATAGGTGGAGACAGAGTCTTTAGGAGATTCATAAGGTTAAATGAAATTGTCTAAGCAGGGGATTCTAATTTGATAGGACTTGAGCATGCTCAGAGGAAAAGCCATGTGAGGTTATATAGAGGTCATTTATAAGCTAGAAAGAGAGTTCTTACCAGAATCTTAGCCTTGGCAGTCCCTTTATCTTGGAGGTTCCAGCCTCTAGGACTGTGAGAAAATACATTTTTGTTGTTTAAAAACATACAATCTGTGGTATTTTGGTATAACAATTCAAGCAGACTAAGACACCTGTTTCACACATATTCGTTTCACATTCCATCCTTAATACTGACGGTGGCTATTTCCAAATTTCAGAGATCCCATAATTCTGGAAAATTACTAATTAAAAGCAAACATCAAATCAAGATATGAACTCAGTTGGAAATAGAAATTTCACCACAGTGGTTACTGCTGGGCTGAACTTACATGACCTAATAAACTTCTCAAATAATAGGATTTCAGTGCCAGGGAAGAAATATATTGGGTGTGTTCTAGAAACTGAAATAAATCTAAACTCTGCGTAGCCCCTACTATGACAGAAATAGTGTGTGGAAGATTGCATTGTTCATCCTTCTTGTTGCTAAGATTTGTTATGGGGGGGCACATATCCCACCTCTTTGTTCCCTCTTAATATCAAAATTGGTCATTGACTTGATTCAGCCAGAAATATGAGCAGAAGTGATAGCATGCCGTTTTGTAGCAGAATCTTTAATACCCAGTTGATTTTTTCCAGTTTTCTTGTTCATTTTCCTTTGGCAAGAGAATAGCATGCCCTGAGTAGGGTTGTTTCTCAGCCTAGATCCTGAAATGAGAAGATGTAGAACCACAGCCCATCCATAGCAACTGAGTTTAGGAGGCAGCTGAGATTTAGAACTTTGTTAACACACCTGAACTTAAGAAAATGCAACTGATGCTGGATATTATGAAGAGTCTAAAAGGACAGGTCAGATCATGGAGTGTCTTATACACTAGATGTTTAGCTGCAAGAGGAAAAGCACAGAAAAGTTTTAAGGAGGGCAATGTAAGCTTTATGTTACTTTTCTTTAGTTGTTCGTTTGTTTAGTTATATTGAAGTAAGAAGGGCAAATTATTTAAAAATTAAATAGTACTAAACATTTTATAATGAAAAAAAGTGGTGCCCCAATTAGTGAAAGTGAAACTGAAAGCCACTTAGTTGTGTCTGACTCTGTGACCTCATGGACTGTCCATGGAATTCTCTAGGCCAGAATACTGGAGTGGGTAGCCTTTCCCTTCTCCAGGGGATCTTCCTACCCCAAGGATTGAACCCAAGTCTCCGACATTGCAGGCAGATTCTTTACTAGCTGAGCCACAAGGGAAGCCCAAGAAAACTGGAGTGGGTAGCCTATCCCTTCTCCGGTGGATCCTGGCCCAGGAATCAAACTAGGGTCTTCTGCACTGCAGGTGGATTCTTTACCAACTAGACTCTTTCCCAAATACAGGCCTTATTTCCCAGTGGGAAATAATTTTTATAATTGATTCTGTAAGTTAGATCATATTTCTTCCAAATTTCTTAAATATTTGTCGATAATACTTTTAGATTGATACATTTTAAACATTATTATTATTCTTTACTTAGATCTGATAATTATTTGTTTTCAAATGGCTGCGAAATCTTTGACACTCCTCCCATTGAGAGATAATGTTTATGCTTCTTCCTCTAAAATCTGGACAAACTCATGGCTTGCTTGTAACCAGTGCATTTTAGTAGAATATGCATAACTTCTGAGGTTAGTTGTGGCCACATGGAAATCTGTCTTTCAGATTTCTTGCTGTAGGGAGCCTAACCGAGGGACAAACTCAGTCTCTGCACTCTGAGTCCCCACAGCCTTCATGCTGAGAGGATGCTTCCAGTGGGCCGTTCCCTGTCAGTGCCTAAATGTAGTAGAGACACTAAGACAGGTCAGTTCCTACCTGATGTGGTATGCCTTTTACATGCAGCTTTGGCTTAAAAACTTTCCGTCAACTTGTCTAATACCTTCCTGCTGCAGTCAGAGACTCTCCCTAGCCAGACTTCCTCCTCCTCTCCCTCCTTATAGGAGTTAGGACTGCATCACCATCTGAAAATATTCATTACCTCCTCTGGCTTTCTCCACGTTTTCCTTTACTAGTGTGTTACCCAATAAGTCTCTTGCACAGCTAATCTCCTTCTTGATGCTGTTCCTCAAAGTTCCCAGACTAACACCCTAGTTCAGAAAAGGGCAGTATATGCTTTCCCTTGTGCACAGGGCTCCTCTCTGTGAAAAGTCTGACCTACCACAAGGAGTTTGACCACCCTCACACTCTTATGCTAGGAGGAAGCCCAGAAAACGAGGGACTAAATGATGATCTCTGGTTGACTGCTCTAGGTAAGATCTCAGCCAACATCTGGGATAAATCCCCAGATGTGGGAGAGGAGACACAGCTCCATGATTCCAGTCCCCAGCCATCACGTCACCCCTAGCTTTTCAGTTTTTCTGTCTAAAGCTTTAGTCATTGTAGATTTAAGGGGAACCATTTGTTCTGTGCCTTGCTGAAATGTAATGTGAAATGTGCTATGCTGAAATATAAGTATAACATATTAAAAAAAAAAACTACTAAGCTGTCATTGGATGTGTGTGGATTGTGAGTTTGATCCATAGAAACCTTTTGTGGCCTACTGTGAAGATGTATCCTTCCTGGGTATTTTAACTATAGCTTACAAGTACTCCACTGGCAAAGACAAGGCTATGCTACTCTTCAGCATGTAGTTTCTCAGGAAGTATTTATATGTTAACAAGTTAAGGGTTGTATATATTTTTTCATCTATACTGGAGACCTTTCTACCAGAAACCTTTGCAAGCAGAGAGCTCTACTAAAGCAGTTCTGATATTAGCTAGTGTGCTCACCGCAGCTTTTTTTTGTTTGTTTTTAACTGAGTTTATTTTCAGGCTATCTATTGGTGGACATAGAAGTAAACTTGGTAACTGAAAGACCTTTTGTTCTTTACCATTGGCCCAGATGGTAAAGAATCTGCCTAGTGGAGACTGGAGATTGGTTTCAGTGGAGGAGACCCAAGTTCGATTCCTGAGTCAGAAAGAATCTGTGGAGAACGGATTTGATACCCAGTCCAGTATTCTTGCCTGAAGAATTTCATGGACAGAGGAGCCTGGCATGCTGCAGTTCATGGCATCACAAAGAGTTGGACCCGAGTGAGTGACTAACGCTTTCACTTTTGGTTGAAAAATATTTTCTCTCAGAAATCATTATCCTATTGTCTTTCGCCACTAAGTATTACTGTTGGGAAATCTGATAGTGATGAAGTTGGGTGTTTTTCTGAAATCTTGCCCTAGATTGGGCCCTTCTCTTTCACCCTTCCTTCCTTCTACAGTTGTTTGGGAACCTGCCCTTAATAAATCATTTACACACGCCTCTAGTGCTCAGTTTGCTTCCTGAAATCAAACCTGAGGTATGTGGTGGAGTAAAATGTTTTATTCTAGAGAAAGGCATTTCAAAGAAGGATACAGAAGCAATTGAGGTGCAGAGAGGTCACTAAATAGAGCCTTGATCCCTGAAGTGTGTCAAGCTGGGGGAGGATAAGAGCATAAGAAGTTTCATTTTAGAGGGCCCAAAAAAGTGCTTTAAATCGAAAACGTTGCAGAGTCTCTGTCTCCTTTCAGACCTCACCAGAAATGGTGAAATCTTAGCTACTCCCATCCCAGAAATATCAACTCCTGTCTCAACTTCCAGTCATCTTTGAATTTAGATAGATTATTGCTAATAAGATAAATATATTACAAAGTCTGTTCAAATTATTCAGTGTCTTGGCTTTTATTTATCAAATAAAATCACAAGCTTGATACAAGAAATTTATTGAGATGCTTTCTTTTGCACCTAAATACCTACTATTTCATTTTCCTCAGGATGTTCATCTATTTATCATCTTCACTTTTTCATATGTTCAGATCATGGCACCTTATCACAAATTCATAAGAACAGAATAAAAACAGTGCTTGTGTGTGTACTGGAGCAAATTGTTACAACCTTTTCAAAGAGGAAAACATTCAAAAGTTCTTACTTTAAACTGTGTTTTCAATAATATCCTTCATTTGCTATTATCTTCCTTTTATTCTCAGTATTCATCATTGCATATGGAAATGTTATTCCTTCTGTTTACCAAGGTTCCTGCTGTGCCTGAAAGCTAGTTCCTGACAGCTCACAGTCACTTCTGTGAGAAGAATCTAGGGCTCTCAAACTCTGAAATGCTCACTCAAGAAGAAAAAATACTTACATGTTTCATTTCTATCATCTTCCAACGTTTCCACTTCTGATAAAATATAGAAAGAGAGCAAGTGAGGGGATGAGCTTCACGATAACCTTTTGGTGCCAGTGCAGGCCTCCCACCAGGATGCATTTCCCACCTGACAGGTGGTCTTTTCTACCCAAGTACTACTGAGCTGGTGAACTTAAGCAGGAACGTGTGACCCACTTCTCAGACCGGGGGCTCAGAGCGGCAGGGTTCTTATTACCATGTGAGAATCTCATGTTGAAAATCTCTTCTGTAATGTCTTTGTGAGCCTGTGCATCCGATCTTCCCATTTAGAAATTTCTGTGAATGATGAAGGCTGAGGCAATAGAATGAGCCCTCTACTCTCATGTTTTCTAGGAATCCTCTCACCTATATCCGAAAGACTTCTAATAGGTTCTGATTATAAATTTAAGAAAACCATATTCAAATCAAGAAATAGCATTTGTAACTTTGCTTAGATTAGAACCATTTTTAGTTTTAGTTTCCTTCTAGATTTGGTAACAATTATACACGAAGGCTTCACATTACAGGAGAAATATATAGTTACTGGCAGATTTTCAAAGTATAAGGAAAAGTGAGAAACTCTTCTTTGTAATAATTATACATAACAGTAATTAATGGTGTGGGACTTGTGTGATTAAGTAGATTTCATACCTAGATTCCTCTGTAAGTCAATACACCTGAGTATTTCTGGTTTCTAAACATATCTACTTTCTTAATTCATATCGACCCCATTTCTTTTAAATTGTACCTCAAAGTATTTGAAGTTCTCTAAAGCTTATCTATTTTATCCTCTTTCCAATTCACAAATAGAACCCATGTCAAGGTAATTAACTGTGATAACCTATTTAGCATAAAGTTATTATAAGGAAAAAAGAGCACAAAAGCTCTCCAGAAAACCCTCCATATTCTTAAGTTTCTAAATTAGATCACATGTTGCCATTTTCAGACCTTGATTAGTATCTATTGTGAGTAAACAAATCAGGGTTTAGGTAAGGTCTTGAAATTTTTTCATTTTTTATTGTTTGAATGAAAAAATATTTTCAATAAATTATAATAAAAAATCCAGAATTAAAATTAATCATCAGGTTTTAATTTCATAGATTATAAGTGAATACTTTTCCACCAAAGAGCATCTATAATTTCAATTTTGTTAATGATCTGAAGTTGTACAGGATTTGATGATGCTGGGTCTATCAGAAAAACAAAATCCACTAATTCTTTAGAAAGTCCTCAGCTTTTGATTACATGACAATTTTTTGTCAATT
The DNA here is from genome assembly GCA_006408675.1 of Madoqua kirkii. Taxonomy (NCBI): domain Eukaryota; kingdom Metazoa; phylum Chordata; class Mammalia; order Artiodactyla; family Bovidae; genus Madoqua; species Madoqua kirkii. The sequence goes on from SJYC01103036.1 coordinate 13,567, forward strand.
TCTACTTCAGAAGTTTGGTTCTTAATATTTTGATTTTCTATTGGTGAGGCTCTCCATGAACATATTAACTTCGATGGGAATATCCCAGATATTAGGGTTCCCAAGTGGCTCAGTCGTAAAGAATCCACCTGCCAATGCAGAAGGTGTGGATTCAGTCCCTGGGTTGGAAAGATCTCCTGGAGTAGGAAATGGAGACTCACTCAGTATTATTGCAGGGAAAATTCCATGGGCAGAGGAGGCTGGCGGACTACAGTCCACGGCGTCATCAAGAGTCAGACATGACTGAGCACAGCACACACACAGCATCCCGGATATTAAAAGAAAGAAACAAAGTTTCATCTTCAAGCAAGTTTTAAACACAAGTCAGTATTTAGAAATGCTCACAAAATAATGATAAAGAAGGTAACTGGGACAGACGCCAGATGATGACTGGCCATGTGTTTATATTGTGATTTAAGTCAACTGCACAGAAACCCACAATAACATCAGCACATCCTTTTGGCCTGAATGAGGAACGTTAAACTTTTTATGTAACTATGTTATGTAACTATGGTGTCAATTCTTTGTGACACCATAAACCAAATCAAAATAAACCTTTTTTTTTCTTTTTATGTTTTTGTCTTCTGCATTTAAAACATTGCTAAGAGTTTTAAGTAAGAAGAGACGTTTCCAAGTGGTAGCAAGAGAGACTAAAAGTTAGTCTAAACTATTTTATCCCAGAGCTAAAACAGTCAAGGAAATTGATACTGTATAATGAAACCTGAGCGACTGAACTGAACTGAACTGAATGAAACCCTTTAGGGTTTCTTCCACCCTGTTGCAAATACTAGGTCTATTTTTCAGAGGAGAAAAGAAGTGTCTGATGATATCTCTAGAAGTTTACCAAATTTAAAAATAAATACAACTTCTGAAACTTTGGATGAATATTGTTGTCTTTTCTGTTAGATCTATTAGCTAGATGATTAAATTAATTTTGACAGAAGTTTTCTTTCCTAAAAAATTTTTCCTTTACATTAAAAAGCTTTAAAATAGTCCAAATATGAGGCCAAATTAAAATAACAAATGAAATTACTAGATGTTTACTTTAAAGTCCAAGAGTTCATATTCACACGCATGTAGCTAATTTTACCAATTTGAATGTATTTGAGGTTATAGCAAGTTGGTTGTTTGAGATACAGTGTCTGTAGATCTAACTTTAAATGAGAAATTTAATGTCTTCCATTAGCATGAAATGGTGCCATTCACTGGAGGAAAGAAGGAAATATACAGAATTTCTTGCTAGCAGGTCCCAAAATGGGGTCCTAATTTCCTTGAGTTTTTGTTTAATGTTGTTCCAATTGAAAGCATGAAATAAGCTGGAATCTTCATCTGAGGAAGGCAGCTCCACAGGAATCTGAAAACCTGCTAAAAGGCTTTGCCTGTGTTTGTTTATTTTTGTGATTGTATTTCTCAGCTTATAGATGCTAATCCAGAACCAGCTTTCTACACTGGCGAGCAAAAATGAATATACTTCAAATGTGTGTGTTCTGGTCATATTGACATACTTTACTGGGAAATTAAAAACTGTTGATAAAAGTGGGGTCAGGGAATCTGGTGATTTTTAAAGAATAAATACTAACAGATATACTTGAATAAAATTCTGACCTCTGCTGAATGGATAACAACTGAGTGGTAGATAATTATTGTGTAATATGCAAGTGATTTGTTATGAGAGACGGTAGTACCCATATGTTTAAAAATGTGAATATGCAAACTAAGGAAAACATACTTCACTTCTGATCTCTGGCAGGCATATATAGACATAGTGAGTTTTCTCACATGAAGTCCTTATTCCTTTTGGTTCATTTATGTTATTGTATAGGCATAATCATAACTAAGACTAAGTGACTATATGAGACAGATAGACATACATCAGCAGCAAATTTTTGTACTGAAATATTAAGAGACTGATTTCCTGGGGTGAAGATTTCCACAGGTTTGAAGGAAACTGCAGAAACAGCAAGGCTGACCTGGGTGCACCAGCTGCAGAGGCAGAAACAACTTGGGGAAAATTGAATAGTACTTTGTTTTACTGCTGCATCTCACATTTCTCATTTTCATCCTGTGCTGTGAATCTTTATTTTTTCTGAAATTCATTAGGCTCCTGTTTTTGCCCTTCCACATTCCGGTCTCAGGTTTTCCTCCCAGGTTTGCCCTTCAATGTCAGCTTTGCCATCCCATTCACTATAAACACAGATCTGATTTGTAGTTTCTTGAATGATCTAACTTAGACCACCTCTGTCATTCATAAAATATCCTCCCTTCTCCACCCTTTTATACTTTTTTAAGCTTTATATAGATCATTTCCCATCTCCTTTGTGGAAGTCTTCTCTGAGAAGATTGTGTGTGTATATGCATGCATGCATGTGTGTGTGCATGTAGTGTGTTAATGGCATGTTAATATGTTAGCTTTCTATTGCTGATAACAAATTACAATGTACTTAGCAAAAACAACACTAATTTAATAAGTCAGAATTCAAGGCACTGAGTGGTAAATCTTATATGTGTATGGATGGTTTAGTCTCTAAGTCGTGTCTGACTCTTGTGACCCCATGAACTGTAGCCTGTCAGCCTCCTCTATCAATGGGATTGATTCTCCAGGCAAGAATACTGGAGTGGGTTGCCATTTCCTTCTCCAAGGGATCTTCCTGACCCAGGGATCAAACCCACGTCTTCAGCATTGCAAGCAGATTCTTTACTGAATGAGTCCCAAGGGAAGCCCTCATATGTATATGCCTACCCTCAAATCATTGAGTTGTATGCATAACTATGTATATCTTATGTCAACCATGCCTCAATAAACTAGTTTAAAAAACAGAAGTTCAGGCACAGAGTGACTCAATTGGTTTTCTAGAATCTTCCATAGCCAATATCATGGGATCAGTAAGGCTGCATTCTTTCTGAAGACTCTGGGCATGAATTCGCTTGCAAGTTCATACAAATTGTTCACAACGTTCAGATCCACACAGTAGTTGTAGGATGGAGGTTGCCATTTCCTTGCTGGATCTGAAGTCCTTCTCAGCTTCTAGAATTCTTATGTTTCTTGGGATTTGGTCTCATTCTTCCATCAGCACAAATCTAGTCCTTCTCAGGCTTTGTCTCTCTCTGACTTCCTCTTTTGCAGCATCTCTTCTGCCTCCAGTCAAATAATTCTCTCTGCATTAAGGGGTCATATGATTAGATTGGGCTTGCCTTGATAATTCAGGATAAAGTACCTATTTTAAGAATCATAATCTTGTTTCCATATCTTTGCTATTGGGAATAATAATGTAATAAACATGGGAGTGTGTATATATCTGCTAATCCTGTTTTCATTTCCTTTGGGTATATATCCAGAAGTGGAATTGCTGGATCACATGGCAGATTTATTTTTAATTTTTTGAGGAATCTCTGTACTTTTTCTTTTTTATTGAAGTATAATTGATTTACAATGTTGTGCTGATCTCTGCTGTACAGCAAAATGACTCAATTACACACATATAGACATTCTTTGTTTATATTCTTTTCCACTGTGGTTTATCACAGGATGTTGAATATAGTCCCCGGTGCTATACAGTAAGACCTTATTATTTATTCATCCTATATTTAACAGTTTACATCTGCTAATTCCAAAATCCCAGTACTTCCTTCCTCTACCCACCTCCCCTTTAGCAAGCACACGTCTGTTTTCCATGTCTGTGAGTCTGTCTCTGTTTTGTAGATAAGTTCATTTATGCCATATTTAAGATTCCACATATAAATGATATCATATGGTGTTGGTCTTTCTGATTTACTTCACTTATAGTAATCTTTGGTCGCATCCATGTTGCTGCAAATGGCATTATTTCTTTCCTTTTTTTTTTTTTTTTAGTATTCGTGTGTGTGTGTGTGTGTGTGTGTGTGTGTATCTTCTTTATCCATCCATCTATTGATGGATATTCGATGTTTTGGCTATTGTGAACAGTGCTGCTATGAACATAGGGGAACATTATCTTTTGAATTATAGTTTTGTATAGGTTTATGCCCTGGAGTGGGATTGCTGGATCATATAGTAATTCTATTTTTAGTTTTCTAAGGAACCTCTGCACCATTTTTTAGTGGGTGCACCAACTTCCATTCACATCATCAGTGTAGGAGCCTTTGTTTTCTCTATGCCTTCTGCAGCATTTGGTATTTGTAGACTTTTTAATGATGGACATTCTGACGGGTGTGAGGTGTTACCTCCTTGTAGGTTTGATTTGTATTTCTGTAGTAATTAGAGATTCTGAGTATGTTTTCATGTGCCTACTGGCCATCTGTATGTCTTCTTTTGTCATCTGCTCATTTTTTTCGTTGGGTTGGTTGATTTTTTGTTGTTGAGTTGTAATTTTTGTTGTTTACATATTGGAGATTAATCCCTTGGCTATCACAGCATTTGTAAATATATCTTCTCATTCTTAGGTTGTCTTTTCTTTTTTTTTTTTAAATTGTTTCCTTTGCTGTGCAAAAGCTCATAAGCTAGATTAAGTCTATTTTGTTTATTTATTTCTTTTGTATCTATTGCCTTGAAAAACTGACCTAAGAAGACATTGGTGCTATCTATGTCAAAGAATGTTTTGAATATGCTCTCTTCTAGGAACTTTATGGTGTCATGTTTTATGTTTAAGTGTTTAAGTCATTTTGAATTTATTTTTGTGCCTGGTATAAGAGTGTGTTCTAACTTCATTGACTTACATGCAACTGTCCAACTTTTCCAGCAACACTTGCTGTAGAGAGTTTCTTTTTCTATTTAGTATCTTATCCTCCTTTGTTGAAGATTAACTGGCTGTAGGTGTACTGGTTTATTTCTGAGCTCTCTATTCTGTTCCTTTGATCCAAATGCATGTTTTTTGTACCAATACCACACTGTTTTGAATACTGTAACTTTGTGGTATTGTCTGACTTTAGGAAGACATTATGTCTCCTGCATTTTTCCCCCTCTTAGGAGTATTTCAGCAATTCTATGTCTTTTATGGTTCCATATAAAATTATGGATTATTTGTTCTAGTGCTGTGAAAATTATCATTGATATTTTGATAGGGATTCAATTAAATCTGTAGATTGCTTTGGGTAGTATAGCCACTTTTTAAATTTTTATTTTATTTTTTAGATGTTTTATTTTGTATTTGGTTATAAGTGATTAACAAATAATGTTGTGGGCATTGTCATCTTAATAATAATTCTTCCAATTTAAGAGCATGGAATATCTTTCCATTTCTTGAATTTCTTCAATTGTTTAATTAAATTTTAATTCCAATTCTTTATTTACATTTCTTTAATTTCCTTTATTATTGGATTATATTTCTCAGAGTATAAATCTTTTACTTCCTTGATCAGCTTTATATGTAGGTTTTTTTGGTGTTATTTTAAAAGATACCTTTTTTTAACATTCCGTTTTTGACATTTCATTGTTAGTATTAAAGAAATACAACCAACTTTTGAATGTTAATCTTGTATCCTGCTATCCATATTATTGTCTATAATGGTTGTATCCACCAACAAATGAATGGATGAAGAAATTACACACACACACACACACACACACACACACACACACAGAGGATATTATATAGTCATGAAAAAGGACATCTTGTCATTTGTCACAATATGCATGGACCTTGAGCACATGCCTTATACTCAGTAACTCAGACAGAGAAACAAATGTACTGTAGATTCTAAAGAAGTCAGACTTAAAACCAAAGCATAAAATGGTGGTTACCAAGAGATGGGGGCTGGGAATATAAGACAGATTCTGTTTAAGGTATAAGCTTGCAACAAATAGTCAATAAGCTCAACAGATCTAATGAATAATATTGTATAGTAAATATAAACAATGATAGTATACTATGATCACCAAACTCGCTGAGAGACTAGAACTTAATTACTCAAACTACTAAAAAGAAAGGATAATAATATAATATGATATAGGTGTTAATTATTGCTGCAATGGTAATCATACTATAATGTTTAAATGTATCAAACTAACATGTTGTACACCTTATATTCACACAATATTATAAAGCAAATATATTCAATAAAGACATTTTAAAATGGATGTTCTTAAGAACATCTGCCAAATCCCTTCTCAGCAGTGACTAGATTAACATTTGATTGAATAACCAGAGGACAGATACTTCTTCCCACCACAGCCATTACCAACCATTGGCTTCTATCCTTTATTACTTTGCTTTGGCCATGGTAGTATCTTTTTGAATTGGCTTTACATACTCCTTTGGAGTTAGTGTTCTTGGTGTGAATTAAATTGTGCAAAGGAAATCCTTCATGTAGAATTGAAAAGTACAGTTTAGAAGAAGATTCTGTATATACAGATGCTATAGCCCCTTGTGCATCACCTAGTAAAGCTGTTGTTATTCTAAAGCAGATTTCAAAATTTATGTCCAGCTTCCAAGGTGTCAAGAAACAATGAGAGTTGCATTGGCTACTTGATTTGACTCCATATTCCTTGATTTATGGCTTCATTTGTCTAGTCTTTACCTTCATATTGTTTAGGATGCCACAGCAGTGGAGCAGCTATGAGACCGTAATGAACAGTCTCCAATGGTGG
>SJYC01103037.1:0-10995 GCA_006408675.1 Madoqua kirkii
ATACCTATAATTTTTTTAAAGGATGTTAAAAATTTTTTTATTAAAGTAAAATTCACATAACACAGAATACCATTTAAAAGTGTACGTTCATTGTGTTGTATAAAATAATCTCTGGTTCTAAAATATTTTCAGCACCCCAAGGCAGAGTACCCTTTAAGCAGTCTCTTATCACTCCTTCCCCCAGGCCCTGCCAATTACTAACCTGCCTTTTGATTTACCTTTTCCAGGATAAATCACATACATGAATTTATATAATATGTGAACTTTGTGTCCGACTTCTTTCACTTAATATTTCAGTATTCGTTTATGTTGTAGTAGATTTCAGCACTATGATCATTTTTATGACTGAATACTATTCCATCATTTAGATGCACTGTATTTTATTCACCATTCATCTGTGATGGACATATGGCTTGTTTCTACTTTTTGTCCCTTATGAATAGTGCTATTATACAGATTTGTGCATATATTTTGCTTTAATATCTATTTTTAATTTTTTGCTGGTGAACGTAGGATTAGAATTGCTAGATCATATGGTAATTCTGTATTTAGCTTTTTGAGGAACCACCAAACTATTTTCCACAGTAGTTGAAACCTGTTAATTTCTACCAGCAATGTCTAATGATTCCAGGGCCTCCACATTCTTGTCAGCACTTTCTACTTTCAGTGTTATTATTGCTGTCATATACCGGGTGTGAAGTGGTATCTCACTGTGGTTTTGATTTGTAGTTTCCTAACGACTCATGATATTACACAAATTTTCCTGTGTTTACAGGCAATTTTTGTAATTTTCTTTGGAGAAAGATGTCAAATCAATTTTTTTCATTTCTAAATTAGGTTTTTTAATTGAGTTATAAGACATATTTTATTTATTCTGCATACCAGACCTTGTCAGACAGTTGACTTGCAAATTTTTCTTTCATTCTCGTGAGTCATCCTTTTACTCTCTTGATAAGATCCTATGATGTACAAAATTTGAAGTTTATCAAGTAAAATTTATTCAGGTTTTGTCTCTTTCTTATATTTGGGTGTTATATTTAAATTTATTACCAAATTCAAGTTCATAAGTATATATCACTGTATTTCCTTCTTATAGTTTTATAGAGTGTTTAGTTTTATAGAGTATTGTAGTTTTTGTTCTTCTATTTACGTCTTTTATAGACCTTGTGTTAGTGCTTCAATATGGTGTTAGATAGGGTTCGTACTTAGACTTTTGCTTATTTGTAACAGCAGATTTATAGACTGGTAGGAATTAGCTTTCAGCTCTTCAAAAATGTTCAACCTCTGTGTATCTACAAGTTGCTTCTGTTCAGTCCAGTTCAGTCACTCAGTCATGTCTGACTCTTTGGGACCCCATGGACTGCAGCATGCCAGGATTCCTTGCCTATCACCAACTCCTGAAGCTTGCTCAAACTCATGCCCATCAAGTTGGTGATGCCATCAAACCATCTCATCTTCTGTTGTCCGCTTCTCCTCCTAACTTCAATCTTTTGAAGCATCAGGGTCTTTTCCAGTGAGTTAGTTTCAGTCCAGTTCAGTCACTCAGTCATGTCTGACTCTTTGGGACCCCATGGACTGCAGCATGCCAGGATTCCTTGCCTATCACCAACTCCTGAAGCTTGCTCAAACTCATGCCCATCAAGTTGGTGATGCCATCAAACCATCTCATCTTCTGTTGTCCGCTTCTCCTCCTAACTTCAATCTTTTGAAGCATCAGGGTCTTTTCCAGTGAGTTAGTTCTTCTCATCAGGTGGCTAAAGGATTGGAGTTTAAGCTTCAGCATCAGTCCTTCCAATGAATATTCAGGACTAATTCCCTTTAGGACTGACTGGTTTGATCTTGCAGTCCAAGGGACTCTCAAGAATCTTCTTCAACATTACAGTTCAAAAGCATCAATTCTTAGGCACTCAGCTTCCTTTATAGTCCAATTTTCACATCCATACATGGCTACTGGAAAATCATAGCTTTGACTACATGGACCTTTGTCAAAAAAGTAATATCTCTACTTTTTACTATGCTGTCTAGGTTGGTCATGGCTTTTCTTCCAAAGAGCAAGCATCTCTTAATTTCATGCCTGAAATCACTATATGCAGTGATTTTGGAGTTCCCCAAAATAAAGTCTGACACTGTTTCCACTGTCTCCCCATAGGTTTGCCATGATGTGATCGGACTGGATGCCATGATCTTAGTTTTCTGAGTGCTGAGCTTTAAGCCAACATTTTTATTGTCCTCTTTCACTTTCATCAAGAAGCTCTTTAGTTCTTCACTTTCTTCCGTAACAGTGGTGTCTCTGCATATCTGAGGTTACTGATATTTTTCCTGGCAATCTTGATCCCACTTTGTGCTTCATCTAGCCCTGTGTTTCTCATGATGTACCCCCCCCCATATAAGTTAAATAAGCAGGGTGACAGTATAGAGCCTTGATGTACTCCTTTTCCTATTTGGAACCAGTCTGTTGTTTCATGTCCAGGTCTAACTGTTGGCTCCTGACCTGCATACAGGCTTCTCAAGAGGCAGGTCAGGTGGTCTGGTATTCCCATCTCTTTCAGAATTTGCCACAGTTTGTTGTGATCCACATAGTCAAAGGCTTTGGCATATTTTTTCCTGGAACTCTCTTGCTTTTTTGATGATCCAGCAGATGCTAGCAATTTGATCTCTGGTTCCTCTGACTTTTCTAAAACCAGTTTGAACATCTGGAATTTCAGAATTCACCTATCATTGAAGCATGGCTTGGAGAATTTTGAGTATTATTTTACAAGATTGTGAAATGAGTGCACTTGTGCGGTAGTCTGAGCATTCTTTGGCATTGCCTTTCTTTGGGATTGGAATGAAAACCGACCTTTCCCATTCCTGTGGCCACTGCTGAGTTTTCCACATTTGCTGACATATTGAGTGCAGCACTTTCACAGCATCATCTGTTAGGATTTGACATAAGTCAACTGAATTTCATCACCTCCACTAGTTTTGTTCATAGTGATGATTCGTAAGGCCCACTTGACTTCACATTCCAAGATGTCTGGCTCTAGGTGAGTGATCACATCACCTTGTGATTATCTGGGTTGTGAAGATCGTTTTTGGACAGTTCTTCTGTGTATTCTTGTCACCTTTCAATATCTTCTGCTTCTGTTATGTCCATACAATTTCCGTCCTTTATTGAGCCCATCTTTGCATGAAATGTTCCCTAGTGTCTCTAATTTTCTTGAAGAGATATTTAGTCTTTCCCATTCTATTGTTTTCCACTATTTCTTTGCACTGATCGCTGAGAAAGGCTTTCTCACCTCTTCTTGCTATTCTTTGAAACTCTGCATTCAAATGGGTATATTTTTCCTTTTCTCCTTTGCTTTTCATTTCTCTTCTTTTCACAGCTATTTGTAAGGCCTCCTTAGACAGCCATTTTGCCTTTTGCATTTCTTTTTCTTGGGTATAGTCTTGATCCCTGGCTCATGTACAATGTCACAAACCTCCATCCATAGTTTTTTAGGCACTCTGTCTATCATATCTAGTCCCTTAAATTTATTTCTCACTTCCACTGTATAATCATAAGGGATTTGATTTAGGTCATACCTGAATGTTCTAGCGATTTTCCTTACTTTCTCCAATTTCAGTCTGAGTTTGGCAATAAGGAATTAATGATCTGAGCCACAATCAGCTCCTGGTCTTGTTCTTGCTGACTGTATAGAGCTTCTCCATCTTTTGTTGCAAATAATATAATCAGTCTGATGTCAATGTTGACTGTCTGGTGATGTCCATGTGTAGAGTCTTCTCTTGTGTTGTTGGAAGAGGGGTATTTGCTATGACCTGTGTGTTCCCTTGGCAAAACTCTATTAGACTTTGCTCTGCTTCATTCTGTATTCCAAGGCCAAATTTCCCTGTTACTCCAGGTGTTTCTTGACTTCCTACTTTTGCATTCCAGTCCCCTATAATGAAAAGGACATCTTTCTTTGGTATTAGTTCTAGACAGTCTTGTAGGTCTTCATAGAACCGTTCATCTTCAGCTTCTTTAGCATTACTGGTTGGGACATAGCCTTGGATTACTATGATATTGAATGGATTGCCTTGGAAATGAACAAAGATCATTCTGTCGTTTTTGAGATTGCATCCAAGTACTGTAGTTTGGACTCTTTTGTTGACTATGATGGCTACTCCATTTCTTCTAAGGGATTCTTGCACATAGTAGTAGATATAATGGTCATCTGAGTTAAATTCACCCATTCTAGTCCATTTTGGTTTGCTGATTACTAAAATGTTGACATTCACTCTTGCCATCTCATTTGACAACTCCCATTTTGCTTTGATTCATGAACCTAACTTTCCAGGTTCCTATGCAATATTGGTCTTACAACATTGGACCTTGCTTCCATCACCAGTCACATCCACAACTGGGTGGTGTTTTTGGTTTTTCTCTGTCTCTTCATTCTTTCTGGAGTTATTTCTCCACTGATCTCCAGTAGCATATTGGGAAACTACTGACCTGGGGGGCTGATCTTTCAGTGTCCTATCTTTTTGCCTTTCATGCTGCTCCTGGGGTTCTCAAGGCAAGAATAGTGAAGTGGTTTGTCATTCTCGTCTCCAGCAGACCTCATTTTGTCAGAACATTTTGTGTCCTACAGCTTTACTAAATTAATTTATTTGTTCAATTAGGTGTTCTTTCTATTTTTGGGGGGGAGGGTGTAGAGTTTTTAGAGTTTCCTATATGTTGTAGTATCATGTTATCTACAAATAGTGATGGCTTTATTTAATCCTTCTCTTTGAATTTTATTTCCTTTTATTTCTCTTGTCTACTTGCTGTGACCAACTTCCCTCATAAAGTCTCTGTGAAGTGTCAGTGGCAAGATTGGGCATGCTTGTCTTCTTCTTGATCCTAGAAGAAAAGCTTTTACCTTCTCACCACTGTGTATGATGTTAGCTGTGGGTTTGTCATAAATAGCCTTCACTATGTTGAAGTGTATTCCATTTATAATCATTAGTGAGAGTTCTATCATGAATGGATGATGAACTTTGTCAAACGCTTTTCCTATGTATATTGAGATTATCTGAAATTTTTATTCATCTTTTTGTTAATGTGGTTTATCACATCGATTTCTTTGTGGATTTGGAACCATTCTTGCACCTCTGAAGTAATCCCACTATCTTAATTTAGTTCTTCCCTTAACTATGTACTGTAGTTATTTTTTCTTTCATGACTTTTGTGTTTTGACCATGATACTACCTTTTTAAGTGGTTGATTCACTGCATTTACTATATATTTCCCTTTACCAGTGAGATTTTTTTCTTTATATATTTTATTATTTTGGTATAGCCTTTCCTTTTTCATTTAAAGAAGACTCTTTAACATTTTTTTGTAAGGTCAATATAATGGTAATAGACTCTTTTATTTTATAGAAAATAGTTTTATTTACTCATTTATTTTTGACTGTGGTGAGTCTTTGCTGCTGTGCAGGCTTTTCTCTAGTTGTGGCTAGTGGAGGCTGCTTTCTATCCGTGGTGTGGACTTCTCATTGTGGAGGCTTCTATTGTTATGGAACAAGGACCCTAGGGTGTGTGGGCTACAGTAGTTGCAGCATGTGGACTCAGTAGCTCTAGATCAAGGGATCTAGAGCACAGTCTCAATATTTATGGCGTGCACACTGGGTCATTCTGAGTCATGTGGGATCTTCACAGGTCAGGGATCAAATCCATGGCTTCTGCATTGGCAGATAGATTCTTTGCCACTGAGATACAGGGAAGCTTAGTAATGACTGTCATAGTTTTTACTTGTCTGGGAAATTCTATCTCTTCTTTAGTTCTGAATGATAACCTTGCTGGATAGAGTATCCTTGATTGTAGGATTTTGCTTTCAGTACTTTAAATATATATCAAGACACTTCTTTCTAAAATGTGAAGTTTCTTCTGAAAAATCAGCCTTTAGCATTAGAGAAAATTCCATTCATGTGATTCTTTGTTTTTCTCTTGTTGAATTTAAAATTGTGTCTCTATATCTAACATTTGTCATTTTATTATGTCTTAGGGTGAATCTCTTTTGGGTTCATGATGTTTGGACTTGGGTTTGTTTCCTGGACCTAGGTATGTTATCTTCCCCAGGTTAGGAAAGTTTTCAACCATTAATTGGTCAAATAAATTTTCTTTTCTTTCTTTCTTCTTATTCTGGTATCCCCATAGTGTAAATGTTAGCACACTTGATGCTGTCTCAGAAGTCCTTTAGGCTAACTGTGCACTTAAAACTTCTTTTTTCTCTTTGCTGTTTTGATTGGGTGATTTCCACTCTTCTGTCTTCTATCAACTCAAGCATTCTTCTGTATCACCTAGTCATCTGATGATTCCCTCTAGTAATTCTTTAATTTCATTCATTGTAGCTTTTTAGCTCTGATTTTTCCTACATTTTGGCATATATTTTAAAATTCTTTGAGGAAGCTCTTCCTTTGTTCCTCTATTCTTGCCGTGAGTTTGGTGAGTGTTTTATGAATACTCTTTTAGATAAATTACTTACCTCCATTTCATTTTATTTTTCTGAGTTGCATTTTTTTTTCAGCTTGGGACATATTTCTTTTTCTTCTCATTTCCTTTGACTTTCTCATTTTGTCTTTATGAAATTAGGCAAAAATATTTCAAGATTATCCCAGTCTTGAAAGCATGTCCTTGTATAGGAGCATCCCTTGAAGACTACATGCACCCAGTGGCTTTGGTGGGAAGGTTGGAGCTGAAACAAGAAAGGGCCATGGCTTCTCACAGATGCACTGAGGGCACCATCTTGATGGAGGTTAGGTGAGTTGAACCCAGAGGAGCTAGAGCTGGATTCCAATATGGCCCAGTGCTTCTAACAGAGTGTGGCTGAGGCCAATACCTTGGTGATGATGTTGGAACCAGAGTGTGGAGTGGGCTGGAATTTCTCTTGGGGGCAAGCTGATGGGGTTAGGATGGAGCCAGTGTGCTAGAACCAGAGCCTAATGTGAGCTGGGTATTTTTCTGGGGTCCTCTGCTAGCTTCTGCCTTGAAAAGTTATCGGAGTTGAAAGTGAGTGCTGGCTGGGGCTCTGCTTGAACAGTTTTGGCAGACCAACTAGAGTGTCAGGCTCTTTAAACTGCAATGCCTCTATTCTGGGGCTCTGGGCTTGTAAATTTGTGAATGTACCTGTTAAGAATGGAGTCTCAGTTTTTTCTGCAAGCTTCTAGCTCTCCTGATAGTAAGAGTTGTTGACTTTCAAATCCAGTTACAATCCTGGAGCTAAGGTACCTAATGTGGAACCTGAATATCTCCTTCTGAGTAAAGATCTCCAAGCTTGTGATATCCCCTTCTTTTGAATTACTTATGAAAGATGTGTGTCCTGATTAGACCACTCTCTTCCCTTCCCACCCATTACATTGTCCTCCCCCCCAATTGTATCCTTATTTGTTGAAGAAGTGTTCTACTAGACGTCAATTTGTTCTCAGAGAAAATTGAACTATATATAGTTATAGTATTGCTGTATTGATAGGAATAGCTGAGTTCAGGGTCTTCTGAGTCTGCTATCTTGATATTGCTAACAATGAACAGTTAATATAATGATCACAACCCATGTACTTAGCACTTTTAAGTCACATCATTCAGAGTCTTTCAGAAATGAGTAATTCATACTTGAGACTCCCAAATCATAATTTTTAATACCAGTGGCCAGGGGTAAAAACAACAACCTTGAATATGGAAGGGAGATAATTATGCTGTATTCATTTTAAACAAAGCAGTAATGCTTTAGTTCTGTGTATAGTATGGACTTTGTAATTCCCTCCACCAACTTCTCCATGTATCTTCAAAAGCAAATGTACTTTTGTAACTTTTTGTGACTAGGGAAAGTTTTTCTATAATACTGAACCCTCTGTGGTAACATCTGGATAGTCCTGGGCATAGTAGGAAAGATGGTCACCCTACTTATAAATCAAGAAAACAATCCTGATTCAATACTACCATTAAATCCACAGACTTCATTCACATGTATCAAACTATTCTTAGTTATATTCTTGTAGAAAATATTTCTTGTTCCTTTCCCTTTCTAGGTCCAATCCAAGAATGTGTGTCCTTTATTTGGCATGTCATTCCAGCCTTATTTAAAGTGGAACTGTTTCCGGTTCCCTTTTTCTTGTATGACCTTCACTTTTGCTTTCTTATGAAAGAATTTAATTTGATGTTTTCCTCCAGTCAAGATTAAGCCATTCATTATTTGCAGAAATTCCATAGAACAGATATTGTACTAGTCTAAGATCCCTCACATCAGGAGGCACACACCGAGGACTTATCCTGCTGATGGTGATGATAACTTTACTTTGTCAGTTTCACATCTTCCAAATTTTCCCTCCAGAAAGACATTTTCCAATTTGTAATTGATAAGTATTTCATTGGAAGATACTCTGAATCTATGCTAATATTCTGCTTCTCCTCAAAATTTTCTCACCAGCCTAAGCATCTATTGATGATTCCTATGTAAATCAACCACATCTATTCTTATCATGCTGAATTTTTATTTCTATCATGTCTTCTGCAACTGTTAGGTATCTTTTTACAATTCACTTCACTTCAATCACTCAGTCATGTCCAACTGTTTGTGACCTGATGTATGCCAGGCTTTCCTGTTCATCACCAACTTCTGGAGCCTACTCAAACTCATGTCCATTGTGTTGGTGATGCCATCCACCTATCTCACCTCTGTCATCCCCATCTTCTCCCACCTTCACTCTTTCCCAGCATAGGGTCTTTTCCAAAGTGTCTGTTCTTCACATCAGGGGGTCAAAGTATTGGAGTTTCAGCTTTAGCATCAGTCTTCCAATGAATATTCAGGACTTATTTCCTTTAGCATAGTATCCCCATCTTCTCCCACCTTCACTCTTTCCCAGCATAGGGTCTTTTCCAAAGTGTCTGTTCTTCACATCAGGGGGTCAAAGTATTGGAGTTTCAGCTTTAGCATCAGTTCTTCCAATGAATATTCAGGACTTATTTCCCTTAGAATGGACTGGTTGAATCTCTTTGCAGGCCAAGGGAGTCTCGAGTCTTCTCCAAAACCACAGTTCAAAAGCATCAATTCTTGGCACTCAGCTTTCTTCACAGTCCAACTCTCACATCCATACATGACTACTGGAAAAATCATAGCTTTGACTGGATGGACATTTGTTGATAAAGTAATGTCTCTGCTTTTTCAAACGCTGTCTATTTTGGTCATAGCTTTTCTTCCAAAGAGCAAGTGTCTTTTAATTTCATGGCTGCAGTCACCATCTGCAGTGATTTTGGAGCCTCCAAAATACTATTAGCAGATGCTTTCTCATCTCATGAAGGTATTTTTATCAATATAGACTGGTGGGTTCTTGTTTTAATCAATGAGTTGTACTATGTTTCTCTCATTGTTTATTTTGGTGATTAAATTGTTCTAGATTTAGCATGTGAGCCCCTGCTGTAGGTTGACATACCTTAATTAATTTTGGCACTTACTTTTTCTTGGAAAAATATTGCCAGGCTCATCCAGTTCTCCTCACTCAGGCATGGAATCAGCCACATTTAGTGCGGTGATGGTGCACAGTGTGCAGGCGGCTGCGATGGTGCGTGAAGCCTGGGTGAGAGGAGCTACCCCATGGCTGAGGTCTGGGGCAGAAGTCAGGAGGACCCCATGCCTGAGGGGTGGCAGCAGCTTCGACAGCACAGAAGCAGCCAGGAGGAGCTGCCCCACGTCCAAGGAGCGGTGGCTGCACAGGTGCTGGAGGGCCTAGAGGAGCTATTCCATGTTCAAGGTTGGGAGGGGCGGGGGTGAGGAGATACCACTCATCCAAGGTAAGGAGCAGCCGCTGTGCTTTGCTGGAGCAGCCCTGAAGAGATACCCCATGTCCAAGGTAAGAGAAACCCAAGTAAGATGGTAGGTGTTGCAAGAGGGCAGACACAATGAAAGCAAAATCACAGAAAACTAGTCAGTCTAATCACACTAGGACCACAGCCTTGCCTAACTCAATGAAACTAAGCCATGTCCATGGGGCAACCCAAGACGGACGGGTCATGATGGAAAGGTCTGACAGAATGTGGTCCACTGGAGAAGGCAATGGCAAACCACTTCAGCATTCCTGCCTTGAGAACCCCAGGAACAGTATGTAAAGGGAAAATTATAGGATACTGAAAGAGGAACTCCCCAGGTCAGTAGGTGCCCAATATGCTACTGGAGATCAGTGGAGAAATAGAATGAAGGGATGATGCCAAAGCAAAAACAATACCCAGCTGTGGATGTGACTGGTGATAGAAGCAAGGACCAATGCTGTAAAGAGCAATATTGCATAGGAACCTGGAATGTCAGGTCCATAAATCAAGACAAATTGGAAGTGGTCAAACAAATGATGGCAAGAGTGAATGTCAGCATTCTAGGAATCAGTGAAATAAATGGACCAGAATGGGTGGAACAAAATGGACTGGATGAAAACATGACCAGGAGCTGACTGTGGCTCAGATCATGAATTCCTTATTGCCAACTTCAGACAAATTGAAGAAAGTAGGGAAAACCACTTAGAAGAAAAGGAGTAGCCATTATGGTCAACAACAGTCCGAAATGCAATACTTGGATGCAATCTCAAAAATGACAGAATGATCTTTGTTCATTTCCAAGGCAAACCATTCAATATCATGGTAATCCAAGTCTATGCCCCAACCAGTAACACTGAAGAAGCTGAAGATGAATGGTTCTATGAAGACTTACAAGACCTTTTAGAACACCCCAAAAAGATGTCATTTTCATTATAGGAGACTGGAATGCTAAAGTAGGAAGTCAAGAAGCACCTGGAATAACAGGCTAATTTGGCCTTGGAATACAGGATGAAGCAGGGCAAAGAGTAACAGAGTTTTTCCAAGAAAATGCACTGGTTATAACAAACACACTCTTCTAACAACACAAGAGAAGACTCTACACATGGACATCACCAGATGGTCAACACCGAAATCAGATTGATTATATTCTTTGCAGCCAAAGATGGAGAAGCCCTATACAGTCAACAAAAACAA
>SJYC01103045.1:0-16178 GCA_006408675.1 Madoqua kirkii
AACCAGTCTATTGTTCCATGTCCAATTCTATCTGTTGCTTCCTGACCTGCATATAGATTTCTCAAGAGGCAGGTCAGGTGGTCTGGTATTCCCATCTCTTTCAGAATTTTCAACAGTTGATTGTGATCCACACAGTCAAAGGCTTTGGCATAGTCAATAAAGCAGAAATAGATGTTTTTCTGGAACTCTCTTGCTTTTTCCATGATCCAGTGGATGTTGGCAATTTGATCTCTGGTTCCTCTGCCTTTTCTAAAACCAGGTTGCACATCAGGAAGTTCACAGTTCTCGTATTGTTGAATACTGGCTTGGAGAATTTTGAACATTAATTCACTAGCGTGTGAGATAAGTGCAATTGTGCAGTAGTTTGAGCATTCTTTGGCATTGCCTTCTTTGGGATTGGAATGAAAACTGACCTTTTCCAGTCGTGTGGCCACCTGCTGAGTTTTCCTAATTTGCTGGCATATTGAGTGCAGCACTTTCATAGCATCATCTTTCAGGATTTGAAATAGCTCAACTGGAATTCCGTCACCTCTACTAGCTTTGTTTCCTACCGATGCTTTCTAAGGTCCACTTGACTTCACATTCCAGGATGTCTGGCTCTAGATGAGTGATCACACCATCGTGATTATCCGGATCGTGAAGATCTTTTTTGTACAGTTCTTCTATGTATTCTTGCCACTTCTTCTTAATATCTTCTGCTTCTGTTATGTCCATACCATTTCTGTCCTTTATCGAGCCCATCTTTGCATGAAATGTTCCCTTGGTATCTCTAGTTTTCTTGAAGAGATATCTAGTCTTTCCCATTCGGTTGTTTTCCCCTATTTCTTTGCATTGATCGCTGAAGAAGTCTTTCTTATCTAGAAGTCACAGAGAATAGCCAAAAAGTGCTTCCAAAATAAACAGGACACAGAATAGTGATTTCAGAGCATGTACAAATTCTAAACTGGTGGGAAAACACCATTTCCCACTCGGAAAAAAGCATTCTAATAATTCCATATTTAACTCCAATCTGGAATTGGATCTACAACTAGTATGGAACAATGCAACTGAAGTAAGAAAGAGCAAAATGTTCCTTTTCCAGGATTCCTTAGAGTACAAAAACCTCATTCAGTGTAAACATAATGATCAGACATTATGGAGTAACAGAGATGTTATGGTATTAGATACAGATAATTCATTTTTTACAATCACTAGATCATTCAACAAATATTTGCCGAATGACAATCAGGTACCAGGCACTCTGAATGGCACTAGTTTATAAAGCAGACCTTAGAACAATTCACGGCACTCATGGTGTCTTTACGATTCAAGCCCATATGTAAGCAGTAGCATCTTGAGCAACCCAGTTACTGCTCATAGCATCTTTGTGTATGAATAAGAAGAGGGGATGACAATTGGCACCACTGACCCCCAAATCTTGCTTCAGAGAGCAAGTGAATTTCTAAACAAAAGCTTCTGATAATCTGCTTTTTGTAGAATGAACCTCAAGAAATAGTAAGTTGTATTGACCGGTTCCAAGGGTTCAATTCCTACTTTAGGAAAGAAGTTATAAACTCTGAGACCGCAAAATGCACTTGTCACCACAGAGATCACTGTGTAACACTCTATGAGGTGTGTGCTCTGGTCTGTTACATGCAAAGATTCCCACCAAGGAGGAATCTCCACTCTACTTCCAAATAAATGTCAAATGGCTTCTCTCTCTCTACAGATTCCCAGATCTCTTCCCGCCTCTCTTCTTTCTACCAGCCCACCTTCTTTTCTTTCTCTATCTCCTTTCCTTCTTAGAACCTCTTCATAAAACCTGTTAATAACTGAAGATGATGTAGAGAGATTAAGCTATTTTTAGGACCAATAATTTGTTGATTTTATTTTTCATTAGTTCATGAGCTGTTAAATTTGTAGCTAAATGTATTCTTACTGGACAATTTAATTGCTCCAGTGAAATGCAAAATTTCCATCAACCAATTCTGTGGGGAAAGTGAAGGGAATCTAATTGTTCTGTCTGTTGTGTATTTTAATTAATTGTCCTTCAGTGAAAAACCTGGTAACAAAAACAGTGATACTGTATTAAAAATGTTCAGGAAATTTATCAAATGGTTCACAAAGCATCCTTAAAACAGGTACAAACAGAGAAATCCAAGGCCTCAGAGATTCAGAATAAGCCACCAGAAAGTCGATACATGACAGGCATTTGCCTACATTTTAGTCTCATGTTTACTGATTCCTTTCTAGGATAACAGACTAGGCCATTTATTGGTAGGTTTTCGAAGCTTTTATCCTGAGTATTTTAAAATATCAAAATTGACTTAATTACGGTAATACTTTTAAAGAGAAGCACAGTAAGTTCCCTACATATAAACTGCCAAGAGGCAAACATGTCTTCACACTTCCAGTCACATAAGTTAGTTCACCTGTCTGGTGTACACTGCCATGTGAGTGCATCCTCTACACGTGGTTGTGCTTTTGTGTACTTTACTGTAAAGTAGTGTAGAGTACAGAGTTAAGTACACCATAGCAATACTGTATCTTTATTTCAAACCCAGGATGTCCAGGAGCAAGTATAAGTGCAGACGTGATACAGCTGGTGAAAAGTGAAGTCAGTCAGTCGTGCCCGACTCTTTGCGACCCCATGGATAGTAGCCTGTACCAAGCTCCTCCGTCCATGGAATTTTCAAGGCAAGAAGTACTGGAATGGGCTGCCATTTCCTTCTCCAGGGAATCTTCCCAACCCAGGGACTGAACCCAGGTCTCTCACATTGTAGACAGACACTTTACCGTCTGAGCCACCAGATACAGCTGGTACTACTGTACTTTTCAAGGTATTATATTGTAAGATTTAAAACATTTTCATTTTTTATGTATGATTTGTGTGAAAAGGTATTACAAACCTACTACAGTACAGTATTATACAGCTGATTATACTAGTTGGATACCTAGGGCTTCCCTGATGGCTCAAGGCAATAAAGAATCCTCCTGCAGTTCAGGAGACCTGGTTTCAGTCCCTGGATTGGGAAGATCTCCTGCAGAAGGGAGAGGCAACTCGCTCCAGTCTTCTTGCCTGAGAATTCCATGGACAGAGGAGCCTGGAGGGCTACAGTCCACGGGGTTACAAAGAGTCAGACATGAGTGAGCAACTAACACTTTCACTCTCAAGCTAACTTTGTTGGATTCAGGAACAAATTGGACTTATGAAAGCACTCTCAGAACTGAACTTGTTTATATGCAGGGGTCTTACTCTAATGAGTACCTACATTGTACAATAAGAAAGTTATGTCATAGACAAACATTTTCCAAAAAGCACAAATCAGATTGCTAGAACTGAGACTAGGACCATGTGTATGAGACTCATTTATTAATCCGAACATTTTGTTATAATTTCTCATGGTAACCCTTATTATTTTCATTTTTAAGAAGTTAATATAAAGAAATATATAAGTAACACCAAGAGAAATTGATGATGACAGTCTAAAATTATTTTCATTCTTTAATATCCTCATGAATACATATAACATATGCTAATTTTGTCTGGGGCAGAAGGTACAATTTTGTCTGGCTATCAGTACAAATTGCTTCAAAGACTTTTCTATTACTTTTAGTTTCCAACTATTTTTTAAATATTTTTTCTGAAAATACCCTTTTCCTCATCACCCAGAAATAACTGCTAGTAAAATTTTGGTATTTACCTTTTTCCATTTTTTCTAATTCCACACATACTTACTTTTTAAAAATAGAACTATATACTGCATACTGTTTTGTAATTTGTTCTTTTCAAAATTTAATACTTTACAATGACAAGATTTTCCAGATCTTAACTCCCAACAGAATGAGAAGTTTCAAGTGAGACTAACACAAATTAACAGTGATCCATAATTACCTGATTAATTCTATCAATACAGGTCTTCAGTGAGACACTAGTCCAAATTAGAACTTTGAGAGAATTGACCCCAGACTTCAAGGAAGCCCAAGAGCCTAACTGTCCAGGTAATGCAGACATAAATAAAAGATCTATCTTCCTTTCTAAAAATAAGATTCCCCATGTCTCTTGCAAATCCTGCCATAGAGATGGTCCTCTACTGTTCCCAGAGTGAAGCCTGCCCCAGTTAAGAAAATTTTGAAAAGATAAACCAAGAGGAACAAATGCATCTTCAGAACAGGGAAACTTAGTTTTGATTCCTGGTCAAATCTCAGAGCTTCTCCAGGGCCCCAGTGGTTTATTTGTAAAACACAATCTCCTCAACATCCCCTCCAGTGCGGTAACACTATGACTAGCGTAGGTTGAAAGACATTTATATATATATATTTTTAAAGTCACACAATAACACAACACTTCCTTCAGGAAAACAACCTAGGATTTTATATAACACTCCACATATTTTATCTTTTAATTGTTTTTCTTCTTAGATTACCTACTTTTCAAAGGAGAAATAAAGTACTACATAATGTTATGATTAGGACCTCCAGTTAACTTCCATGCTGAAATAGTCAAAATTCTTCACTTAAATGACAAATGCAGAGTATGAAAAGCACGTGTCAAACTAGTGGAGTGAGAAAATAAAAAAATTTAAAGTATCATAAATGTTCTTTACATGATTACTCCATCATTTTTATGTTTACTTACAATGTTTGGGTAGGTAACAAGTGAAAAGTCAGCAAAGAGACACTTTGAACAACTAACTTAACTGCATTAAATAATCTTTAATATTTATAAAGATGTCAAGAAAGAAAATAATACTTGAATTCTCACAAAACAAGGGTTCTCGTTATTTGTAAGCTCTCGACAGAGGAAAGGATAATCAGAGTTGACAGGTGTTTACCATGCACTGTATCCCACTCAATAAACCTGTTTTTCAATATACAGTGACAATTCTTATTTGAATTGGAACATGTATCTTTTTAAAACTACACACAAAATTTTAAATGGTTCTTTCCATTTGCTTGTTAGTCTTTTCGAAGGTTTATTTGACTCTAATATTAAGGATATTGCTCACCAAACTCTGTTTCATGGAACACTAACTTTAGGGATTTAAAGATATTAACAGTGCAACTTTAAGGCAAGGGTTCTATGGAAAATTAAGCTTTGGAACACTAGGTTAGAGAAGAGAGATGAGTTCCTTTACTGCAAGGCTTCTCAGAGTCAAATGCTAACAGGAACTGCACATTGCAAATAGATGGGTCTAGTATGCAGGTGTCCAAAATGTCTTTCAGAATAGAGTCTCTTTTTTGCCTAAGATAAGTTAACATCTCACAGATGGTATGAATAACACTTCTTTATGATATAATTAAGAAGCATTACATTCAAAGATATTAATTAAAAATTACAGTTATTCCTGACAATAAGGCCCCTAGTCTCCCAGAATATTGCACTAAAATAAAAATACTCTTAGGAAAGATGGAATATTAGCCCATTATCAATCTCTAACAGCTTGGTTCTAGATTAATTTAACAGAGAATGCCAGAAGAATAAGTGGGAGAAAGGAGAAAAAGATATACATAAGAAGCAGACTAAGCAGATTACGTAGGGCAAAGCAGAGCCTCAATTCTGTCTTTGGAGGCTTAGGAAAGAAGTTATTAGAGCTCTTATTAAGTGTAGTCTAACTGCTCTAACAAACTGAGTGATCCCCAAAATGTATCATGGTTCAAACCTAAGTAAAGTTCATTTATGGCTCAAATAACAGTCAACAATCCGAAATGCTTCGGTTTGTTAGGAGCCATAGAGTGCATGCATCTCAACTCTGTTATACTGTCAGTAGCCCTTCCATAGTCAACACATGGCTTCCAAGGTCACCTTTCGGGTTGCCTCCATTCTAGCCAGTGGAAAAGGAATAGAAATTGGAGGTGCATGCAGGAGGATATTTTGAAACTAGAGATCTGTCATATTTCTTTGGCTAAGTAGAGTCACATGATCACATAACTACAGGAGAAGTTGTGAAATGCGATCCAGCTGGTGTATAGGAAGATGAGGAAAATATACACTTTAGTTAACAAATAGTAGCCTTTGCTACATATGTATAAGGAAAAAGAGGTAAAAATGAGATTCCACAGTAGGGAAATGTCACAAAGCACAATGAAAACAAAAACCAATGTGTTCTATACAATTGCCCAGTGTTAAAATTGCCTGCACCATCATAAACAAACAAACAAAAAGAACACAAAAAGCTATTTTTGAAACATTAAAATTAATCCAAACATGAAAAGTAGAACAATTAAATGAATTATGATTCCCTGGTGGCTCAGTGGTAAAGAGTCTGCCTGCAATGCAGGAGACACAGAGTTGGATTTGATCCCTGGGTTGGGAAGATCCCCCGGAGAAGGAAATGGGAACCAACTTTAGTATTCTTGCCTAGAGAATTCCATGGACAGGGGAGACTCATGGGCTACTGTCCATGGGGCTGCAAAGAGTTGGACACAATTCAGCAAATAAACAACAACAGATTCGTAGAATATTATGTAGTCAGTAAATATGTTGCAGAATAATGCCATAATGTTTGAAAATTTGCATGATTTTCACAATATTAAGATGTATAGAGTATATTCAATCTGACCTAATTTTTCTAAATACACACACACACACACACACACACACACACACACACACACATACAGTTATAAGCATGTGGGGAAAAAAGCCTAGAAAGACAGTCATTAAGGTATTATTTCTGAATACTATCCTTGGGTATTAAAATTATGGATATTTAATTTTTAAATTTCTATCTGCAATTTCTTATTTTAAAAAATAAATACATAGTATATTTATCATAAATAATATTTTCAAATAAAAATATAATAATGTAACTAAATATATATCAATTATAAAATTCTGAAGCTGTTGATAGTAAAGACAAAATAAAAAAACAGGTATTTGATCTCTTTCCTCACATATCTGATGGGGACATTATTTTAAGACATGAGGTAAAACTGTGAACATGATTGCTGATAGAGAAAAAAATAGCTTCAACTATTGCTGCAATCTTTACTTTACAATTTTAACAAAAAACAACAAACATTTCTGAGCTTTCATTATGAGCCTAGATAGACAAAGGCCAATGTTATTTTGTGCCACCAATTATCTGTGTTGATCTATGGACCAGCAATTACTTTCCATCCAGAGCTTTGCTCAGTAAAAACTCATACATTATTTTCTGTTTATTGATTCTGATGAGAAGCATACAGTGACACAGAGAAAACAAAAGCTTATAAAGCAATTATTCAAATATATACATATATATCTACATAGCCATACAACTATGGAATTTTAGCAATATATATGGTGACAATATCCTTAATACTTTGTAATTTTAAATTAATTTATAACTATCTCCAATAATTGTAAAGAGATTAAATTACATTTTAAGTAAGTATTTTTGTGAACTTCTTTCAGAATACTATGAAATTCATGACCACTGCCCCCACAAATAACACTCGGCAAAAGTTTAAATATTCTGATATAATAGGTCAATAAGAAATATGACTAGGCCCATTAAGATCACAGAATAACTCATTTTACACCTACCTCTATCACCCATACCATATTCTGTACTCCTAGGTAGCATCATTCCTCTAAAGATTTCATCTCAATTGTTTAGCTATATCCTAATTATATGGTTAATTACTAAAAGGGTAGAACCAATACTTATTTTTCATAAGTAATCTGGAGTAGTAGAAAGATCATGGGCATTGGGTCAGGATTTTTTACCTTGGAAAGCCTCCTTATCTTTGTCACTTTCTAAATCCAAGCCTTTATTATCTGGTACCTGCAATATCACATAAACCTCATTACCAACCCCCCTAAATCCACTGCTGATGTGCTCTTAGCTACCAGACTACCAAGAGACGGCTTTTAAAAACAAGCCTGGGACGTCATTTCTTGTTTGAGAATCTTGTCGGTTCCCCAGGTATGTGATATATAGAAAGTTAGATCTATTAGATCTGACCTTACTTTCCTTAATGGAATACTCTGATGTGTTGCTGGACAAAAATAGACTCATATTCATATGCAGCACCTTTTTCTTAACAGCACATTTTAAAGCTTTTCTTTTTTCTCTCTTGGAAAGTTTTCTAATTTTCATGCAATAAGATGAAAATGTGTGTTTCATAATTAAAAGTAAATTTCATGAGTTACACTGGATTAGCACAAATCCTATGAACTGTTTACATAGTACTGGTATTTCAAACCACAACACTTAGGATGATCAAAGCAAAGTCTACAGAAGACTAATAAATGATAATGTTTTGTACATACAAGAAAATGTTATGGCCTTGACACAACCTCTCAGAGGTTGAGAAAAGACCAGGATGCTTTCATTTTTTTGAGCCTCTCAGTATATTAAAAAAATAGAGAAGGGCCAAAATATAATTGAATATAGTATGACTTGTTCTAAAGGTTTATATTTAATAGATTAACATGTTCAACATTTAAAAATGTGATGCACTATGTGCAAATTAAACTGTGCACTATAACTCACAAATTCAGATTCATTATCATCACAAGGAATATTTCACAGTTTATCATGATGGTGTGGTTCAGTAATAGAAGCAAAGCTAAAGGTTTTTGATGACCATCTCTCTGCAGTCTTGTCAGTATGTCTTTGTCACTACATGATAACTCAAAATAATCCACTTAGGCCCCTTCTGAATGGAAACCTGGATCCACAGGCCATCCTGGCCCTCTTTGTCTGGTTTTTGTCCTCTGACACAGACTGTCAGACCCTGATAATTACGTAGGAAGTACCTGGCTCTTAAAACAACAATAATAACCATGACCGCAATGGCTCCTATTATCTGTGAATTGAAATACTAGTTCAGTTCAGTCGCTCAGTCATGTCTGACTCTTTGCGACCCCATGAATTGCAGCACACCAGGCCTCCTTGTCCATCACCAATTCCCGGAGTTCACTCAAACTCACCTCATCGAGTTGGTGATGCCATCCAGCCATCTCATCATCTGTTGTCCCCTTCTCCTCCTGCCCCCAATCCCTCCCAGCATCAGAGTCTTTTCCAATGAGTCAACTCAAGCATCTTCAATTTAACATGGCTTCCACAGTCACCTACCTATCACACTTCATACTTAGACTTTTTGCGCCTAGCTTATCTATCCAACTGCGAATTTAGATCCTGCTGTCTGCTTTGTTTTTGTGAAAGCTGTTCATTCAGCCTAGAAAGCCCTTTCCATTTCTGCCACCAAAATCCCACTGGCCAAGCCTTTTCTTAAATTATCTGCTCTTTTATGAAACTGTCACTGTTCCTGAATTTTGCTTTTTTTTATCCTTGATTGCATTTCACATATGTTCACTACATAAATTGTATGATAACATTATATGTACATTTATTTCCCAAGCAAATATATGTTTATTTAGGACAAGGAAAATCCTATATGCATCTCTACATTATCTCTCTCCCCTGGCGTAATGTATCACACATGGTACACATTTGATAAATATATATTAATTAGAAATTAAAATAGCCATAAGCTTTTGGCAACATGCTTATCTGAGTAAATATTTCTGGTGGTTTCATAACATAAATACCCAACTATGTATTTAACAGCTAACTTACTAAATAACATGTATAATAATTATAGATTTACTATTCATTTCAAGTATATCAGGCATAAAGTATATACATTATAATATTAAACAAAAAAGAAAGTATAATGATACTGCATCAATTATGTTATCAGCGCTCAAAAGTAAGATAAATCATAATCACATTCTAGCTTAATTTTCAAAACAAAATCTCAGCCATATTTGAAATTCAAATAAAGATGTATTGCATTTTCTAAAAAACTGACTTCCGAAATGTCTTGGCAAGAGTTTTATAATATACAACAGATTGATTAGGAAGTTTAATCAGATCACTGAAGCATTTGTTCATATGGAAAGTTCATCCAAATGTATCAAAACTCTTAGCCAATATCAATATAACTATAATTAAGAATATATTCTGAAATAATGTCATAATTAATGCTTATTCAAATTGCCAACTTCTTGGCAAATACATTAATGTTGTCCTTGTAGGCCACTTGTATTCAATCCCAGGAGTTAAGACAACTTGGCTGGACCCCAATGACAAATTACTTAGGAGGGAAAAAGATCATTTCTTTAGTGAGAATTTATTGCATCAAAGGGGACACATACTGTAGGAAATGATAACCTACTTGTACTGACTGAGTTCTCAACCTTATCTTGTTATATAAAAACAAAAGTATATAGTGTCAAAATTGTAAGGAGACTAATGCAACTAATGGAGAAAGAAGTGATATTATATTATATCAAATATCAAAGAAAAAGGTCAGGATTTCCTAAGACCTTACTGCCTTTCAACCTACGCCAGCTCCTTACAGCTCACAGTAATAGGCAGACAATGCCAAGGAAATGGTGCAGTGAAGAGGAAAAGGCAATGGCATCACCGCGCCCTCCTCTCCTTCCTCTCGGTGGCCAGCTCTGCACATCAGCTAATTGTGCGGCTGGGACTCAGGCGCCCATCATTCTACTAAAACTGGCCTCTTCAAAGTTATAACGATTTCCCAGTGAGTAAAATCAACTGGGTTCATTTCCTTGCCCTTGCTCTAAAAATTTTACTCTGATAACTAACTGAGTCTCTCCTTCATGAAAATCTTTTCAATGTTAATGAAGATTCAGGGTTTTTTTTTAAGTTCCTTTTTGAGCCCTTCCTACCAGACCCCCCAGGAAAGAGGACTTCCCCAAAGCTGACCTTATCTGTCTTTGCCTTGATATTCCCATGTGTTCAACTACTAGATGCATAAAAATGAGAGGAAGGCCTAAAATCTCTTTTCCCCAAAGTTCTAGAGTTCTCCTTACTTCCCATGCAGTAGGTTGACTTTCTTGTGAGCATAGCTGCCTAGGTGTCGCATTGATACCTCAAACTCAAATGGTCAAAAACCAGATATGCTCGTCTCTCTTCTCCCCTACTGCCACAAAACACAAACCACAAAACCACACAACTGGAACCCTCCTCCTGACTTCTCTATTTCTTTGGCTGAAGACACTCTTTTTCTAGAGGATCATGTTGGACACTGGAGCCCGATTCAACTTTTCTATTCCCTCTCTGCTCATTTCAGGGGAGCCTGCCTCGCCAGTGTCTCTGATGTTGGTCTTGTCTCTGTCCTTCTCACTATACACATTCCAGAGCTAGTTCTCACTGGCTCTTATCTGGAATTTTTTTTTTAAGTCTCTGTCTGTCCCTGTGCATTCCATCCTCAATGCTATTTTCTTAAATATTGACTATTATCTTTTCTCCATGTCATTTTGCATAGAGAAACCATATTTGCCAAAGCCATAGGAACTCAGCCTAGTAGTTAACCCTGCTCTTGGGGTTATTTTCCCTACCCCCACATTAAGCCTAAGTACAAAATGAGATAAGCTGTCCTGAATGTCTACTCTCAGCTTCTTCTTTTTAGCACTAGGAAAGGTGTACTCTTCAGCTAAACACTATATTTAATAGCCTCTTTTATTGCTAGGTGATCATGTGACTATATTTTGGCCAATGGGATATGAGCAGAAACCACATGCACAGCTCTCAGACTGTGCCTCTAAAAGAAAGCAGCAGGTGCTCCACTTCTTTCTCCCTTCCCATCTTTCATCTCGCCAACGCCAGAAACACCTTAGGGGCTGGGGACTGACAAGGATTCTGGGTCCTAAACAACTCCTGGAGCAGCACCATGCCTTCCCATCCCTCTTTTTCAGGTCCCTATAATTTGGATATTTACGTGTGAAAGAAACAAGCCTTTGTTATTTTATTCTGTTATTTGGTAGCTGATAAAACAGGTTATCTAATAAACAGACACAATCTCTCCAACACCTCTTCTCCTTGTGAACAACAATGACATGTGTGGCTCCAGAGATATTGTAGAGCAAAGATTCAAACAGTAATAGTCCTCAGCTTCTAATGCCAACAGAAAAGTCGAACTGGTATTACACAGAAAGGAACATAGGGCAAGAAACAGAGGAACATATTTTCAGTTTGGGCCCTAATAAGAAAATAAATCTTCCTAGAAAAAGGCCCACAGCTACAGGACATTTGATGCAGACAGAAAATTAGAGAGCTGCAGCAATCACACCATTGCTATTAGGAAGAAAAGGAGACATTCTGAAGAGCAGAAGAGAGAGAGGTAAAACTAACAAGAACGTGTCATTGGCTCATACAAAGACTCAGAACTTGGAGATGAGGGTCAGGAGAAACAGAAGCTGCAGTCCCGGTGCAGGCTGAAATGGAGTAAAAACATTCCAGGGTCTACTAAAGAGGAGCAATGCAATCGAAAGAATCCACCTGCAATGCAGGAAACCCCAGTTCAATTCCTGGGTCGGGAAGATCCACCAAAGAGAAGGGATAAGCTATCCACTCCAGTATTCTGGGGCTTCTCCGGTGGCTCAGCAGGTAAAGAATCCGCCTGTAATGTGGAGACCTGGGTTCCATCCCTGAGTTGGGAAGACCCCCTGGAGAAGGGGATGGCTACCCACTCCAGTATTCTGGCCTGGAGAATTCCATGGACTGTATAGTCCATGTGCAAAGAGGTGAATACGACTAAGCGACTTTCACTTTCTTAATGGAATTGAAAGAGCACAAAAGCATAAAGGAGATTCAGAATAGATCACAGCAGATGCTAGAGTCTAAGCTAAAATTTAAGACTGTTTCTGTAGAAAGGAAGAATCCTGGGTCCATACCTGAACTCCACTGAAACACATTTATAGTTATCTAGTTACTGCTCATATTTGGATTTATGTTAAAGAATGGTTGTAAGAAAACTGTTTCCTCCAGATGCTGACCAGCAAAAGGCAAAAAGGACACAGTGAAATTACTCTGTTTGTTCTCTGAGATAAGGAAGTGAGTTGTGGTTACTGAGTTTGGTTCAGTGACAGGGAGATTCCAACCTCCACAAACAGTCCTTGAAGTGGACATGTTTGGTGCACAGATTTTGTATTTCAGTTCATTCTGGTTCAGGTTTCCAAGAATTAGCTGTTTTTCCAGTTTGGGCAAGACTAAATAGTCTTGCAGCATCACAAGCAGCTGTGAACTCCATTAGGGATCCTGGAAAAAGGAAAACCAGTGCTACATCTCTTCCCTAACTTTTGCCAGTCTATGTAGCCTTAGTCAAATGAATCACAAGCTCTGTGTGTATGTGTGTGTGTGTGTGTTTCCTAGCTATCTATACGCCACCAAAAATACTGGAGTAATAAAGAAATATAATTCTATGGGTTAGGTCATTTTCAACAAATCCTTTTGCAACATTTACAAAATGCAGAAGTAAGAAATCCCTTCAGATGTAATACTCACAGGATGCCTTAAACACAGAATTAATTGCATGGATTTCAGTATCAGAGAGGCCTGGGGTTAAATCCTAGCTTTACTGCTGGACTTCATGTATAACTTATAGATCACCTCCAAACTTCAGTATATTCTACTGCAAAATTAAGATCAAGTAATAACACAAACAAGCATATAATTGAATGTATGATAAGTGCTATTACAAATCAAAATACTGCCGGGAGATATTATAGGAGGTCTGACCTAGTTTGGGAAATCAGGGAATGCGTCCCTAAAGAAGTGAATTTCCAGTAAGATATAAAGGATGAAGAGGGCTAACTCAGGCTTAGCAAAGAGTGCTCCAGACAAGGGAAAATGTCTTCAGTTCTTAGACATCTGAACATGTCTTCAGGCTGCCTTTACAGAATGGAAGGCAAATACCACTGAACGTTGCAAAGATTTTCCTTCATAACTCTGTCTTCTGATGTCCGGTGCAGGATCTGAGAAATTAGATGCAAATCTGATCTATGTTTTTTAAGATTTTGTTTTCTTCTCTTGAAACTTCTGTGATATCATGCTTATCTTTAGTGTTCCAAAAATTCAGTATCATGGTATGGATTACTATACGGGAGCAATCAAATGAGAAGCTTCCTTCTTCAGGTCTAGATTATTGTCTTCGAGTATTTTCTTGCTAATTCTTTTTGTTTCCTTTTGCTATTTGTCTCAGATTCCTCTACTGCAGTCCCTTTATTGGTGCTATGCCTTACTGCTTTATTTTTCATATTTTAATCTATTTGTCCTCTTGCTCTATTTTCTCCATGATTTTCAAAACTGTTTCCTAACTTTATTGATGTAAAATTTCCACAATAATTTTTTTTTATTCTTTAAGAATGTTCTCTAGTTCTCTAATGAACAGATCCTTTATCACAGTATTCCTAATTCTTATTTTAGATACATTATACTCTCAAGCTTTTCTGAGTATATGAGAGCAATTTAAAAAAATAAGAGACTTATGCACCCAGAATTATATGTTCATCTAGAATCAACTTTCTTGTTTTTTTTTTTCTATCTTTGAATTTCATGTTGTTGGATCAGAAAGTGGACTTGCTAATATAGGTTTCATTCGCTAGTATTTAAAAAGGACTTTTTCCTAACTCTTTTCCCTGAGTCGGAAATCTGACTAGAACATTTGTGTGGCATAGGGAAGCAACAGGGGAAGGAGTTGAAGGCAAAGAGTGAAAATTTCCAACTAGTTTGCTTTGCTGTTTAGTGACTAAGGCATGTCCAACTCTTCTGCAACACCACAGACTGCACTCTGCCAGGCTGCTCTGTCCATTGGGATTACCCAGGCAAAAATACTGGAGTTTGTTGCCATTTCCTTTTCCATCAGAACTTTCCGGCCCAAGGATTGAACCTGCAATCTCCTGCATTGCAGGTGTCCTGTTTACCACTGAGCCACCAGGGAAGCCTGCACGTTAAGGTATTAAAAGGGCAGGGAATCACCTGGCAGCTTTCAGATGGCTGGATTTCAATCTGCAGATTTGTTATGTCAGTTGACATAATAAGAAGACTCTACTTTTACTTAACAAGAGGACTTTACTCCTTTAAATCTTAGGCATTAATATCCATCTAGAAGCCTTAGCTTTCCCAAGTCAATTCATTTAATTTCTTCACAGAGGAATCAGCGGTTTTGTTGCTGTTGCCTGAACACTTGCCACATGACTTTGTTCTAAAAACAGAAGTTAGAGAGAAGTATGGAAAGTCTCTCAATTTCTATTTATAGCCACTCTTCTTTGTCAAAACCTCTATAGACCTTGTGAACTCAGCCTAGAGTTCCTCTCCTCTGTTATAGGTTTATCGTCACAATATTGTAAAGTAATTAGCATCCAATTAAAATTTAAAAAATAAATAAAATGTTTCACTCAGTATGGAAGGCAAGTCCCTACTCCTGGTCTACTACTTCTAACTAAAATTTCTTAATAGACCTTTATGTGTAGTCTAAGATTAGTGGGGGAAACAGCTCTTGCCTTTAGAAGAACAAAATTCAAGGGATCATCAGAAGATGATATAACAGAAAAGCAATTAGGTGATAATGAATTTGGATGAAGGGGCACTTCACTTTGTAAACATCTTTTATTATATATCACTTACAATGTATTCAGTTCAGTTCAGTTGGTCAGGTGTGTCCGACTCTCTGTGACCTCATGAATCGCAGCACGCCAGGCCTCCCTGTCCATCACCAACTCCCAAGTTCACTCAAACTCATGTCCATCAAGTCAGTGAATGCATCCAACCACCTTATCCTCTGTTGTCCCCTTCTTCTCCTGCTCCCAATCCCTCCCAGCATCAGAGTCTTTTCCAATGAGTCAACTCTTCGCACAGGTGGCCCAAAGTACTGGAGTTTCAGCTTAAGCATCAGTCCTTCCAATGAACACCCAGGACTGATCTCCTTTAGTATGGACAGGTTGGACCTCCTTGCAGTGCAAGGGACTCTCAAGAGGCTTCTCCAACACCACAGTTCAAAAGCATCAATTCTTCAGCATTCAGCTTTCTTCACAGTCCAACTCTCACATCCATACATGACGACTGGACAAACCATAGCCTTGACTAGACAGACCTTTGTTGGCAAAGTAATGTCTCTGCTTTTTAATATGCCGTCTAGGTTGGTCATAACTTTCCTTCCAAGGAGTAAGTATATTTTAATTTCATGGCTGCAATCATCATCTAGCTTTGTTCGTAGTGATGCTTTCTAAGGCCCACTTGACTTTACATTCTAGGATGTCTGGCTCTAGACAAGTGATCACACCATCATGATTATCTGGGTCATGAAGATCTTTTTTGTACAGTTCTAGTGTATTCTTGCCACTTCTTCTTAATGTCTTCTGCTTCTGTTAGGTCCATACCATTTCTGTCCTTTAT
>SJYC01103049.1:0-25165 GCA_006408675.1 Madoqua kirkii
TTAATCTTGCAGAAGAAATGTATAATTATGTTGTCAAGTTTCAAAATAAAATCCATTTGGGATTTTGAGTGAAATATAATTATGTATATACTTTGTACTTTGCCCTATTTCTGATTTAAATAAAAATGTCTTTGTTATTGTCATATTGTTTGTGATATGGGATACGGAAACTCACTTTTACATTAATGAACTATATTGATGTTTTTATAGTGAATATTTTGTATTCAAATGCTTGCCATATGTGCTTGCCAGGCTCTATATTCTCAATAATGACAATAATAGTAAATTACAATAATGTAATTTTAATCATGATAATTATTATCATTTATTTGATCCCTGGGTCAGGAAGAGCCCCTGGAGAGGGAAATGGCAACCCTCTCCAGTATACTTGCCTGAAGAATTCTATGGACAGAGGAGCCTGGTGGGCTACATACAGTCCATGATGTTGCAAAGAGTTGGACACAAGTGAAGTGACTTAGCACACACACATGCATGCATACCAAAGATAAGGGGCAATAAGGTCACACTGTGCCTGATGACAGAAGTGCATCGCTTTCACAGAACTGGCAGATTCCCCTCCAAACACATAAAAATAGAAGGGCTTCATTCACTGAACAGCAATAACATTTCGAGGCCAAGCTAATTAGGGAGGTCTAATCTAATGGCACCCCACTCCAGTATCCTTGCCCGGAAAATCTCATGGCCAGAGGAGCCTGGTGGGCTGCAGTCCATGGGGTCATAAAGAGTCGGGCACGACTGAGCCACTAACACTAACAACCCACCTGAGATGAACTTTAGATGTTAAGATTCTTCTTTCCTTACAGTTCTGTATGACACAAATATTTGTTGAAAACAAGCAAATCCACTATATAGTTTCACCTGAAGACAGTGCCAAATTTTACACTGTACACATACATTTATGACAATGTATATATGTATATACTATTATGTCATATATATGTCAATACTTGCATTATTTTGCCACATATATAGATACATGTATACGCACATATATAGTTATATATTAACAACCAAAACAATACAGCAAACTATTGCATATAATAAAAAGAAGCAGACAGAGACATAGAAAATAAACTAGTGTTTTCTGGGGGACTGGCAATACAAGAGTCAGGGAGGGGGAGGTACCCACTGCCTGGTATAAGATAGAGTACAGGGATGAACTGTACAACAGAGGGTCTGTAGCCAATATCTTGAAATAACTGTAAATGGTATGTAACCTTTACAGCTTAAAAAATAAATTAAAAAAAGCAAGACAAAGACGGTTTAATCATACGCTCCTTAGTGAACCCACTGTGACATCCAGAAGATGAAGCAGGTACATGAAGAGGCACATGTTATGGGCAGGGTAGTGGCAGGGAGCTCTTCTGGGGGCTGTCCCCAAAGGGACACGTGTCATTAAACATGTGTCTCAATAAGCAGAACGCACAACACCAAGCATGAACCCTGGCATCACTTGTGGACTCTGGTGGTGATTTGGGGTCAACATGGGTCCATCAGTCATAACAAAGGTACAACACTGAGGGAGATTTTGTTTTTGTGTTTCATAATAAAGGGTTTTTTTTTTTCCAAGTTTTATTATTCTTACATTTCTAAACATTCCTGAAATCATGGTGAAGTATTCAGGTGCCTACACTAGTGAGTAGAGTTACCAAGAAAATAATAACTACAAGCTCTGGTGAAAGTAGGTGTGTTTTATTAGTGATTGGAGACCCAGAGCAAGATTGCTGTTAGGTGCAATTTTCTACAATGGAAAACAATTCCCGCAATGTTCTGAATAAAATAACACAGAGAACACTTTTCTCCTTCACTTTGCACTTTCTAGAAATTGCCTTCCTAGAAAGTTCATTATGCTAGTAAAGTAATGCTTAAAATTCTCCAAGCCAGGCTTTAGCAATACGTGAACCGTGAACTTCCTGATGTTCAAGCTCATTTTAGAAAAGGCAGAGGAACCAGAGATCAAATTTCCAACATCTGCTGGATCATGGAAAAAGGAAGAGAGTTCCAGAAAAACATCTATTTCTGCTTTATTGACTATGCCAAAGCCTTTGACTGTGTGGATCACAATAAACCATGGAAAATCCTGAAAAAGATGGGCATACCAGACCACCTAACCTGCCTCTTGAGAAACCTGTCTGCAGGTCAGGAAGCAACAGTTAGAACTGAACATGGAACAACAGACTGGTTTCAAATTGCGAAAGGAGTCTGTCAAGGCTGTATATTGTCACCCTGCTTATTTAACTTCTATGCAGAGTATATCATGAGAAACTCTGGGCCAGAGGAAGCACAAGCTGGAATCAAGATTGCCAGGAAAAATATCAATGACCTCAGATATGCAGATGACACCACCCTCATGGCAGAAAATGAAGAAAAACTAAAGAGCCTCCTGATGAAAGTGAAAGAGGAAAATGAAAAAGTTGGCTTAAAGCTCAACATTCAGAAAACGAAGATCATGGCATCTGGTCCCATCACTTCATGGCAAATAGATAGGGAAACATTGGAAACAGTGGCTGACTTTATTTTTCTGGGCTTCAAAATCACTGCAGATGGTGACTGCAGCAATGAAATTAAAAGACACTTACTCCTTGGAAGGAAAGTTATGACCAACCTAGACAGCATATTAAAAAACAGAGATATTACTTTGTCAACAAAGGTCTGACTAGTCAAGGCTATGGTTTTTCCAGTGGTCATATATGGATGTGAGAGTTGGGCTATAAAGAAAGCTGAGTGCCGATGAATTGATGCTTTTGAACTGGTGTTGGAGAAGACTCTTGAGTGTCCCTTGGACTGCAAAGAGATCCAACCAGTCCATCCTAAAGGAGATCAGTCTTGAGTGTTCACTGGAAGGACTGATGTTGAGGCTGAAAGTCCAATAGTGTTGGAGAAGACTCTTGAGTGTCCCTTGGACTGCAAAGAGATCCAACCAGTCCATCCTAAAGGAGATCAGTCTTGAGTGTTCACTGGAAGGACTGGTGTTGAGGCTGAAACTCAAATACTTTGGCCACCTAATGCAAAGAGCTGACACATTGGAAACGACCCTGATGCTAGGAAAGATTGAGCAGGAGGAGAAGGGGATGACAGAGGATGAGATGGTTGGATGGCATCATTGACTCAATGTACATGGGTTTGGGTGGACTTTGGGAGTTGGTGATGGACAGGGAGGCCTGGTGTGCTGCAGTGCATGGGGTCACAGAGAGTCGAACACGACTGAGTAGCTGAACTGAACCGAACTGAAAATGTTCATTAAAGCCATGGAAAAAATACTTCATGTGTTTCTGTAAAACAGAATTAGGTCCTAGATTTGGGGAACTATGAAAAGAGATTTTTCACATTCATCTGTACCTCATAGTCCTCTTGCCACCCTGGACAGACCTGGGATGGATTTAATTACACAGGTATGTAAGACCTACATGTAATTGCCCATGGAGTTCTTTCATATTTTAATTATTTTTCTGGTGGAGTGTCCATAGCAGGCATGGCTGTGCATGTATGTGAGGAGTGGGGGGAATCTGTGTACCTCCCCTCTATTTTGCTGTGACCCTAACACTGCTCTAAAAACAGCACCTTCTTCAAAAGAGAAACAAGCAGGGAGGAGGGTGGTGGTGTGAGGACTCTGGGTGGGAACCACATGTATCTTCAGAGTGTGATGAGGTCTGGTGTGACTAGAGCTGGGCAGCGGGAGGGACCGAGGACCTGAGGGCCCTGATTGCAGTCATGGGTCACTCCACTTCTGGTTTCAGGAAGGAGCTCTTCTGCCATCTTAACACCTGGTGTTCCCAACAACCACCACTTTTCACAATATTTATTTGCCTTCTACATAGAATTTTAAAGATTACTTCTTCTTAGAGAAAGTTAAAGTCGCTTAGTCATGTTTGACTCTCTGTGACCCCATGGCCTGTAGCCCACTAGGATCCGCTGTCCATAGGATTCCCCAGGCAAAAATACTGGAGTGGCTTGCCATGCCGACTTGCAGGGATCTTCCTGACCCAAGGATTCAACCCAGGTCTCCTACACTGCAGGCAGATTCATTACCCTCTGAGCCACTAAAGTCCTTACTTCCTCCTAAGGTACAGATAATTCAATTCACATTACCTCTTGTACGTTAACAAAGATCTTTATGAATTAATTGTGAAGTAATGGAAGTGTTGGTTGTTTTGGGAAATATACATATATGTGTGTATGAATATATTCTCTTACTGTAGATAGTGTACTCACATGCACACACAAGCCTACACGCATAGATGATATAATGTAGACCAGCTCCCTTCTTCTGGAGATTTTAGAAAACAGCAGGAGGGTGGTGGTGACTTTCAAGACAAACCACACAGGATGACTGCCCACGACATCCACAGGGTCAGAGCTTGTTTTAAACATTTATTCTGTGTGTTTGTGTGAGTGATGCATAATATGTAGCACATGCATGTTATCATGCACGTGCTTAGTCACTAAGTAGTGTCCGACTTTTTGTGACCCCAGTGCTATGGCCCACCAGGCTCCTTTCTCCATGGGATAGTCCAAGCAAGAATACTGGAGTGGATTGCCATTTCCTTCTCCAGGGGATCTTCCCAACCCAGGGATCAAACCCAAGTCTCCTGCATCTTATGCATTGGCAGGTGGCTTCTTAACCACTGAGCCACCTGGGAAGCATGTATACATGCACATATATTATGCATACTGAATATGCATATTTATCCATACTATACTCAGACATGCATACTATATGTGTAAAGTATATATGCTATATAACCATGCACACATATAGGCACACTATATAAATGCATGTATATACTTGTATATTGCATGTGTAGATATACACAGTGCATACACACACATGAACAGATAAAGTATATTTGTGGATATATGCATATATCTTAATTTGTTGGGGTGATTGAGTCTGGTTTGGGGGCTAATAGCTGACCCTCCCTCAACCAACAAGCACCTGAAGCTAGCCCTCTCGGTCCGCTTTTCATATGAGCCATTGTTATTCTCCATGTCACTGTGTGATTTCTGCTCCCTCAGGATACAGTCAATGCCAAGAGTTAGTTCTCACTTATCTGACAGTGACAACCAGGGGTTACCTCCAGGATATGATCCACAATTCTTCTGTTTTCATACACATGACTGAATATTTTAATGGCAGTCCAAGGTCAGGATCTGGGGCATAGCTCGTGAAAAACAACACACACACGTCATTTTCATAATCCCCATGGGTTTGAAGAAACTGAAATGATGAAGAACTCACTTTCTATTTCGGAGCCTGTTGTAAAATGATTGCCTCCAGAGCCTTGGGATGTGTTTATTTTTTTATGGGCCGTGTTTATTTGCGATGGTGCAGGATCCCACTGTTAATTACAAGCATAGGCCTCTGCTGTTCACGGGGCATCTGCTCCACACTTTCAGGGCACACCCTGCGCTGGGGGTGGCTCCCATAAAACAGATGCCGCAAGGAAGAAAGTAGCATGGATTTATCTTTAATGATGGCAATGTCCAACGCTTTTCAGAAGGACTTTCTGAGAGCTGAATCAAATATTTGATTTTCCACTAAACTGCAAAATGAAACCGTTTTTAGCAAATGCAGCTGGAGAAAACTTGAGGACTTTGTCCTATTGTCTGAAGTCCGACTGAAAATCACTTAGCTTGTCACCTTAGGTGCTTTATCTATTGACGCACATCAATATTTAATCCTCTGTTTCTGAAGAAATTGCAACATAATAGACCATCTTCGCTGCTTTTTTAAAAATCCACTTCTGGTGTCTTTATTTAGAACGTAAGGTTTAAGACTGCTTTTTTAGGAAAAGTATTTTTTCTAAGGTATATTCTCTCTCAAAGAGTATTTAAAAGTGAAGATTGGTTTAACTTCACTTTGATTTCTTATTTGTAACTCTGTGATCATAAAAGGTCAAACTACAATATATCTTGCCCTTCTGAAAAATTATGATGCTTACGTCCCTCATGTGTGAGCACCTTTCCATGTTGGGGGTGAGGGTCAAGGGTGTTCTAATGACTGCTGCTCCCCGCTATTTGGTGAAGAAGTGGCCACATCTCACACTATTGAGTCCTGGTGTGTGTACACATACATGCGTGTCCATACACACTCACAGGCACGGACGACAGATTTTCATATTGACTTGAGTTAATAGGCTTAAGGTGATCCAGATTCTTGCTTTTTCGGTGATGATTTGGGTCCCTTAGTATCTACAGAAAAGAGAAATCTATAGAAATGGGTTTGCAGAGAAGCCATACCATCAGGTAATTAAATAGCCACTTCCATGTTTCCAAGCTGCTTTGTGAAATGATATAAATTACTGTTTGAGCATTTGCAATTTATCACCTCATTTGTTTGTGCATGTTTCAAGTCATCATTCAGAAATTACATCCCTCAGCTTGAACCACTACTATTATATTTTTGAAAAAAGAATTGATACACATATATGTATAACTGAATCCTTTGCCATACACCTGACAGGGGCACACTGTTAATCCACTATACTCCAGTACAAAATAAAAAGTTAGAAAAATACTCTGACTACACTTGGCGTTAGGATTACAGATATACTTTGGTTTTATTTTCTTTGTAAACATAAAACTGACAATATTATGGATCCTTCCCTTTAGACACGTTTGTCTTTTCCTGCATTTGCTCAGACCTCTCTGCATTGCAGCGTGCCCAGAAGGAGAACACTGAAGATGCCTGCAGTGTCTCTCCCTGGAGCATCAGGGCCACGTGCAGCCCTGAGGAGAACATGTGGGTTGTGTTTGTTCAACGGCATGAGTTTAGAACGGGAACCTTACGTGCATTTTTCATATTAAACAAGAGACTTTGAAAAATTTAGGAGCAGATACAGGGTTTCAGTCCCATTTAGTCTCAGTGTGTCAGAAGGGACAGCCCAGTGATACATGTTTGAGGCACAAGTTTGCTTTCTTGGAGGAACACTTGAGAGTCTTTCTTAATTAACGGAAAACCTCCATTCATTTACAGCTGTATGTTGGGCAACAGGTATAGAAGAAGCGTCAGAACACCTGGAAACTTGAGGTGAAATCAGGAATCCTATATTCTAGCTGTCACATATGGACTCTAGGAGAAAGCGCATTAGACACAGAGACCTGACTGGGCCCCAAATGAGCCACATGAGGGCCGGTTCCTGCTCCTTAGGGGTCTGCTTCAGGTCAGTTCTGATACTCTTGGATTCATGTGGCTGCCTTTTTCACCTTTTATGATTTAGGCAGAGGGGCATAAAAAGTAGGGACTTTTCCCTTTACCCTTAAAAGAAAAATAGACTAAACTATTAAGAACTCATCGTATTCTACTCTTTGATTTAGTCTTTACGGTGAGACAGTTTTGGGTCATCGAAGCTTGAACTTTAACTGACTTCTGAAACTGCTTTGTGTTTCCCCGATGTGCGCTGTTCTCAGTCCTTATTCATGGGTTCACTGTTACTCCATCCTTCTGTACAATATTGTTTTGAAACTCACCTGTAGTGAGACTCTGAAAGTTGACTTTATTTATGGGATCATGGCAAGACTGGCTTGATTTATCCTCTTATTCTGTATTTGGCATGAACTGCCCCTCTGAATCTGGTACTAGGTTGAGATCTCCCTTGTTCTGGGTCATGGGAGGTCAGCACAGTGATGCAGCCTGGAGTCTGAAGAGCGTCTGTGTGGTTAAAGTCACACTATGCTCTCTCGTTTCACGACAAGGACATGCCAAGGCTAGTTTACAGGTCCCAGGACAGGGCGGGAGAGACTGGGAGAGGTGAGCAGTTGTTGTCAACCACCCAAACTCATCAGAAGATCAGCAGTGAACTATCTGTCAGGCATGTGAGCAATTGGCAAATACCAGCTTACCACCTCTAGTCCCAGCCTCAACTGTCAGCTTGCACACGTGTGAGCTAAATAAAACTTATTCTTTTATGTCCTTGAGGTCTTGGGACTGTTTCACCTGCAGCACTATTGTGACAATCAATGTAATATGTAATATCATGGGAATTAATATATATATTAAAAAGTGTTATCATAAAAATACCTAAAATAGTTGGCATGTTATTTGGGTCAAGTTCGCTGCTGAAAGTTAAAAGTGAAGAAACTAATAAAACAGTGGGAAATGGTAAGAAAAAATTATAGAAAGCTAAGAAAATGGCCAAAGATTTGGGAAAAATGTTGCATCTGGTAACCTAGAAAATTATATATACTCTGAAAGTGCATAACAAGATATGAGGTGACAGTTCACTGTGGTTTTGATTTGCATTTCTCTGATGATTAATGATGCTGAACATCTTCTCATATACCCAGTGGTCATTGTATGTCTTTTGGGGAGAAATGTTTATTCAAATCTTTTTCTCATTTTTCTTAATTAGGGTATTTGTTTCTTCACTATTGAATTGTAGGAGTTCCTTATGCATTTTGGAAATTAACTTCTTTTCTGATAGATGGTCTGCAAATATTTTCTCTTAATCCATAGGTTGTTGTTTTTCACTCTATTGATTGCCAGAGGCAGGGGCTGAGGGGAACAGGAAGTTGTTGTTCAAAAGGCATAAAGTTCCTGCAAAATAAATAAGTTCTAGAGACCTGCCTTACAACATGACTCCATAGTAAACAATAGTGTATTATGCGCTTGAAAATATGGTAAGAGGATAAGTCTCATGTTAAGTGTTCTTACCACAAAACACACCCACACACACACCTCAGAAGAACACAAGGCAACTTTTGGAGGTACATCGTAAGTATATGCATATGGCTGAACTCATTAAGGAGTATATATTAAATGGGAACAAGTTGTTGCATATCAATTGCAGATAAATAAAGGT
Source organism: Madoqua kirkii (assembly GCA_006408675.1). Lineage (NCBI taxonomy): Eukaryota > Metazoa > Chordata > Mammalia > Artiodactyla > Bovidae > Madoqua > Madoqua kirkii. The sequence continues at coordinate 8,823 of SJYC01103049.1, forward strand.
TATATGTATACATGTATATCCCTAATAAGTACAATTTTAGCCTTATTGGAGATGGTGCCCTTAAAGTACATGTATGTGTGTCTGTATTTTCGTGTGCAAGTGAGGCTTCAGGGGAAAAAAAAAAAAAAAAACATTTTCAGGAAATCTAGGATGTTCTGTCTAGACCACTGATCCAGAAGGAGAAAAAAATATATATATAACTACTTTCTGAGGCAATCATGAATGAATGTACAGTCATTTAATAACTTAGCACACATCTGAGTCCATGTGCTTAACCATTGGTGGAAAATGTCACCAAAAATAGATCATGGGGGTGGGTAGTAGGAGCTTGTGTCTGATACGCCAGTAGATACTTGTGAAAACCAATTTACTTGAGGAATAAATAAGATATCATTTAATTTCAGTGGAACGGCCAACACGGTCTAGCAATTTTTCTGACTACAACTTCCATCTTTTAAAATCTAAAAAGAAGAATTACATTTTCATCAGCAAAAGGCATTCAAATAGAGGAAGTTAGGATTTTCAATTTGTATGCAGGCTAAGTAGTCACTTCATCCTAAAGCTGTAATTGAAAGTCTTTTATATGGTAAATTCAGAATAATTACAGAGCCAGAATATAGTAAATATGGCAGCCAAAGAAGTTCTTTGAAAACAAAAACTTAATTTTCAGTTTTTATCACGTATTTAATATTTGGCCTTTTATGAATAAGCCTTTAAATGTCTCTTGTGAGTGACATGAACTGTACTCCAGCTGCAGTTACTTTTTTTTTTAATTTCCTGGTAAAACATAGTCCTTCTTTCAAAGTAGGAAATGCACAGAGAGCATACTTGGCTTAATACATGATTATTTTTCTCTAGATAACAAAGAAGATAATTTTAGAAAACTACGCTTCTCTTCTGGCCATTTATCAGCTCTCCTTCAGGAACAGCCTCACATTTTTATTTTCTTATTTTGTCACATCTTTTAAATCCTCTAAAATAACTTTATCTAAAGGTCAGCTCCCTTTTCTATCCAATTTAACTTTATCTGCAAAATTTTGTGACTTTGGCTTTGGATTAGTGATGATGGAGATAAGAGTAATGTCACAGATGTTTGCACCTTTTTGGTCGGAAAATCCAGACTGTTAACCAACAGGCTTTTGCCGTGAGATGCCCACAAGACCTGGGTTTGGCCAAGGGAAAATGTCAGCTGGAAAGTAATCTCTAAAATTAACTTTTAGTGGATAAGAGAAAAAAAAAAAAGTGTAAGGTCACTTTAAGATGCTAAACAGTCTCCCAGATACGTAGGCAGGTCTGGGGTCTGACTAAGGTCATCATAGGTCCAGGGAGTGGGGGGCATCCAGTCAACAGGTTTTGTGGTTTGTATTGGGGAAAGTTAAGGAAAAAATACCCAGAAGCAAATATTTCCAGTGACATCAAAAAGGAAATCCTTTTAAAAGTAGATTTTTAGTATTCTAATCCTACCTGGGTATCCTTTGGGAGGAATGATGCTAAAGCTGAAACTCCAATACTTTGGCCACCTCATGCAAAGAGTTGACTCATTGGAAGAGACTCTGATGCTGGGAGGGATTGGGGGCAGGAGGAGAAGGGGACAACAGAGGATGAAATGGATGGATGACATCATCGACTCTGTGGATGTGAGTTTCAGTGAACTCTGGGAGTTGGTGATGGACAGGAAGGCCTGGTGTGCTGCAATTCATAGGGTAGCAAAGAGTCAAACACGACTGAGTGACTGAACTGAATCTCACTGGCAATAAAATTTCTATAGTTGAATAGGTGTTTTGGGCTCTTTATTTTGGCTGTCGTTAAACAGTAAGATTTTCTAACTAATCTCCTTTGTTCAGATTTTACATTCAACAAGCAACCTCTCAGTTTTGATTTGGCTTCCCATGCAGGGCTTCCGATAGAGGATATTTGGGTTTTTCTGGCATGAGCATATAGTCTGAGTACAGTATTACTTTTTTCCCATGTTAATACTGACTTAGTGAACATGAGTTTGGAAAAACTCTGAGAGGTAGTGAAGGAGAGGGAAACGTGGCATGGAGTTGCAAAGAGTTGGCCATGACTTAGCAACTGAACACACTCACACCAATTTTCTGCTATTTTTGCTCCATTTTGTTAGTGCATCTTCTGAATTAAATCTCCCAAGACAAAATCAAGGTATTTTTTAATTTGTTGTTTGTTTGTTTTTTTTTTTCCTACAGGACCCACACACCAGACGATCTTAGGAAATCCAAGATAACACAAAGCCATCTTGGGAGCCTCTTCATGACTCTTCAGAGGCTCCTCCTGCCTCAGCAGACATTCCAGCTACTGGGAGCCACTTCTTGTATTAGTTTCCAGAGGTGACTGTCACAAATTACCACAACCAGGGTGGCATGAAATATGTAATTTATTCCCTCACAGATATGGAGACCAAGAGTCTGGAATGAATTGTCATTAGGGCTGTGCCCTCCAGGAGGCTCTAGGGGAGGGTCTTCCCTTGCCTCTTGCAGGCTTTGGTGGCCCATACATCCCTGGTTTTGTGGTGCAGATCTCTAAGCCCTGCCTCCAGGTCATGTGTCCTCCTCCTCTCTGAGTCTGGTGGTTGACACTTCTGTCCCTTATAAAGACACGTGTCATTGAATTTAGGGCTCCTGGGTAATCCAGGAAAATCTCATCCCAACCTCCTTGACTTAATTACATCTGCAAAGACACCTTTCCCAAATAGCATCTCATCCCTGGGGTCTGAATATTAGGATGTGGGTATAACTTTTTGGAGCCCACTCTGTAATACATTAATATTAAAAAGCAGAGACATTACTTTGCCAACAAAGGTCCATCTAGTCAAGGCTATGATTTTTCCAGTAGTCATGTATGGATGTGAGAGTTGGACTATGAAGAAAGTTGAGTGCCAAAGAACTGATGCTTTTGAACTGTGGTGTTGGAGAAGGCTCTTGAGAGTCCCTTGGATAGCAAGGAGATCCAACCAGTCCATCCTAAAGAAGATCAGTCTGAGTATTCATTGGAAGGACTGATGTTGAAGCTGAAACTCCAATAATTTGGCCACTTGATTCAAAGAGCTGACTCATTGGAAAAGACTCTGATTCTGGGAGGGATTGAGGGTAGGAGGAGAAGGGGATGACAGAGGATGAGATGGTTGGATGGCATCACCAACTCAATGAACATGAGTTTGGGTAAACTCTGGGAGGTGGTGGTGTAAAGGGAGGCCTGGTGTGCTGCAGTGTATGGGGTTACAAAGAGTCAGACACGACTAAGCGACTGAACTGAACTGAATTGTAATACATGGGTTTCCCTAGTGGCTCAAATGGTGAAGAATTCACCTGCAATGCAGGAGACCTGGATTCAATCCCAAGGTCAGGAAGATTCCCTGGAGAAGGGATGGCTTACCCACTCTTGTATTCTTGCCTGGAGAATTTCGTGGACAGAGGAGCCTGGCAGGCTACAGTCCATGGGGTTGCAAAGAATCAAACATGACTAAGCGACTAACACTCTCATTGAAATACATGACACCAATTTTATGATAATCATCTTTCACCACTGTAAATTTTCTCTATTTATTAACGTTTCTACTAAAGAAACATTCAAAACTCCCTCAGCAGATAGCGCTCCTCTTGTAAACTCTTCATGCTTAATTTCAAACCATTTCAACTATCTCCAGCACTCAGCTTCCCTAGAAGCTAACAGGAAAACACATGGGATTCAGTTGAAGCCATCACCAATCATTCATTAAAGAGACTTTCTATTATTGGAGGAACATTTTTATTTGGAATGTAATGGAAAAATCAATAGTGCTTATTATGTTGTTCATTATACAAATCAATAGTGAGCATTATAATATCATTAATTCTACAGCAAAGGTGTCATCCATGTGTTTTGTAGGATGTAATTACAACTACATTCTATAGAGCAAGTGTCTCTATATAAATCTTTTCTATTAAAAGTCAGCTTGATGCTCACACAGAAAATTAAAACTTTATGATCTGCCTTATGGGAGTGTCAATTAATAAGGAACTTAAAACAGTTATTAAAGTAATATTGGATTGATTAATATACATCTTCATGGGCTCATATGGATTTTTTCCCCCTAAAAGTTATTTTGAAACACTGAATAGAATATCTGGTCAATGATATCCTTCAAAAACAAACTGAATCTCAAACTGGATCAATAGGCTAATGAGGCCAGAACTATCACAGATAGTTCTGGGCTCAGAATTTCACAAAGATGGATCTAAACTTTATAAAGAAGCTAAGTTGGTAGAGAGGATTAGGCAGGAGTGGGTCTCTGCAGTTGCGTATCTGACTCTCGTGTTTGTGTGAAAACCAGAAGAACTTGGAAAGGCGGGCAGGCCCTGCGCTGGTTGAGCATGTCCTCACCTAGACACAGCTGAGAAGACCCCTTTCATGGCAAACTCAGGCCCAGGAGTAAGAACACAGAAGGAAACAGTGCCTGGAATGCCATGGAAGCATGTCTCACTTCTAAACGTCAAGTGCTTTTACAAGTATCTTATTAGCAGAGTTAATGTTCCCTCTACACCTAACTTCTTTCTCAGCTACTTTCTCTCTCAGGCACTTAACATGTTTTGACTAAGGAGTACTTCAGACGTTATAAACTGCTTTCAAGGAAAAAAGAGAAAAAAATAGCTAATGAATTATCAAAAGCAATTCTGAAGCCAGGAAATATTTTCAGAAAGGCATGGAAACTGACTTCCCGTATGCAGAGAGAAAAGCCTGAAAAAGTAAAGGATTCATACATAGAACATACTTAGCAGAGGTCATTGGCTAATTTTATTTTCTTCAATGTTGAAACTCCAAGTAAATTTCAAAGATACAAAGAAAATAGCCCATAGTATAGAATGATGTTTGCATTTGGTTGTGATTCTCTCTTAATCTGAGCATGAAAATTATTTAGCTAAATGATAGCTTCCAAGTTTGTGCCATGACCTGCGCTTGGGCATTACAAGTAAAAGATTTGCAAGAAAGTGCAAAATTCAAGAAAAATGAATACATTAAAGAAATCCAGCTTAGGTAGGTATTCCTGGGAAGACGTTATAAAAATACAAATTAGGATGTATCAATTCTCACTGTTCTTGAGGTTTAAATGGCTCTTAACAGAATTTTCTCTAATTTATGAGTTTGGGACTAAAAACACTCTTTAAAAATCATAAAAACTGCTATTTTCTTTGACATCTACTAAGTTTTGTCTTTAATGCAGTTTGACTTGTCTCCCAGTTTTCCCATTTACCTTAAACATAGATATATTTTATTCCTCTGAATATTTGTCCAAAGAATTTAGAGATTTATTAGACTTTCTTTTGTTGACGATCTACTGATGGGAACCTCTGTTTTGCATTGGGGCATGCCTTGTGTTTACTAGATATTTTTAAGTGCACATAGTCCATGTATTGCTTTTGTCTGCAACAAATAAAGGGTTGGAGGTTGGCTTTATAAAGAGCAACTTTCCCTTTGTCTCATAGCAGCATCTTGACCTGAGTGCAGGAACCTGAGTGCATCTTGGCCTGAGTGCAGGAACACTGCTGGCCCCCAGGTCATGTCTGGTGTTTCACCTTTTGTTGGGAGACTCTGTAGCGTTGCAGCACCAGCATAGATACGGGAGAGGAAGATGCATAGTCTTAAAATCTGTCTTATAGGCCTTTTCCGTATGGGTTCGAGCCACAGAGCACTCATAGAGATCTTCCCTAAGAAATGCTTTGCGTTCATCCTAACATGACCAACTTGTGCAGGGCTTACCTGAGACCTCATACTGCTTCCTTCTTTGTGAGGTAGCACCTGGAAACCGTAGGTCATTCAGACAGGTACATTTGCATCACACAGTAGTGGCTTCCTTTGGCAATGAAAGGTAGGTGGTACTGGGCATGTGAGTCTACACGTGAATGACCAGCTCATGTTGCGTGGACACTCAGATTCCTCCCTGCACACCCAACTGTGATCACGTTTCTAAAACTGAGTTTCTTTTCCTTGTTTGTCACCAGCTCCACTCACTTATTGGAGAAGGCAATGGCAAACCACTCCAGTACTCTTGCTTGAAAAATCCCATGGACAGAGGAGCCTGGTAGGCTGCAGTCCATGGGGTCGATAAGAGTCGGACACACCTGACTGACTTCACTTTCACTTTTCACTTCCATGCATTGGAGAAGGAAATGGCAACCCACTCCAGTGTTCTTGCCTGGAGAATCCCAAGGACGGAGGAGCCTGGTGGGCTGCCGTCTATGGGGCCACACAGAGTCGGACACGACTGAAGCTACTTAGCAGCAGCAGCAGCCACTCACTTATATCACCTGGGAGACCATGAAGGCATTGTGATTAATCCTCCCTGGAGCAAGTTAAGGCAGCAGGAATTTGACCCAAGGAAATCACATATGTGAATTTTACCACTTGTCCATTTCAGCAATAGGAAATATTCAGGAAAGTAATGGAAACTAATTCTTTTTAGGGATGTCCACTTCTTTCATGAAAATAGTATTACCTATAATAACATAATAGGAATATAGTATTATATAATAAGAAGAAGAATATTATATAATAATAAGAAGAAGACTATGGAAGGAGAGGGGAAGGAGAAGAAGGATGAGAAATAAGGCTTATCCCTAGAAAACTAAGAATGGCTTCCCGGGTAGTGTTAGTGGTAAAGAGCCTGCCTGCCAATGCAGAAGACCTAAGAGATGTGGGTTTTATCCCTGGGTTGGGAAGATCCCCTGGAAGAGAAAATGGCAATCCACTCCAGTATTCTTGCCTGGAAAATCCCATAGACAGAGGAGTCTGGCTGGCTACAGTCTATAGGGTTGCACAGAGTAGGACACAACTGAGTAACTTAGCAGCTAAGAAACCAAGGGGACAATTAGTTGGTATCTAATTGTCGTAGAATATGAAGGCTAACAGAGAGTGCAACTGTCATTTATGGCACATTTATTATTCTCCTCCTCCACTGTTATGGAAGGGGAATTTTTCATTTACGTGTATAACTAATCTATGTAAATTAAGTGTAATTTATCACATCTTCAGATATTTATATTTAATTTATATTGAAATATTTTATCCCCAAAATTGGAAGTGAAGGGTTCTTCCTAGTTAAAGTTCTCTTTTTCCTTTTGTTTTGTTTAATTGAAATAGCAAACAGGTACAGCAAGGGATCAGGGCTAACTAGACACCATGAAATCACACCGCACATCAGGAAACTGAAGGAAAAGAGTTAATCCCTTTAAGGAGAAGGGAGTAGAGTCAGAGGAACAACATCTCTTCTCCCTTTGACCATCAGTAGTTCCTGCAGGTGGGCAGCTCGGGTGCATGTCCAGCTCTGACTAGGATGACCAGTCACCGGGCCATAAAGCAGGCATTTGAAAAGTCTATGCCAAGAGGACTTGACCTAATTCATTGGCTGTAAGCTTGTCTAAGATATTTAAAATGAGATTAAAAAAATGAAATAGACACTCAGCCTATTTGAATCACACTCACACCATCAAATAAACATGTTTGTTAGGTTATATTTGAGACATCAGAGGGATTAAAAATAACATACATTAATATCATTGTGACAGAGTCCTTTCATCATCCTGCCACAAATAGAAAACATAAATGCATTCTAAATCCTGCAAGATAATACAGCAGACAGTACTAACTGTTTGTTTCTCTTGCTTAGATTTATCTGACCACAGTGGTACAGGATTTCATAGGATGGCTCAGATGCTATGTCTTTCTATAGTGTCTCAAAACTCAGAGATGACTTTAGCATGGACAACCATGTCCAGGAGGAGGCTATAAGAAAGCAATAGGGTATGACACAAATTTGAGAGAAGAAACTTAAAATTATCTCCTTAACTCTCACTAGCTGAATGAACATAGACTGCATCCCTAATTTTCTCACGACAGCCCATTTATCCCATATGAGGATGTTTAGATTTTAGATCTCCTTTCCTTTGGCTCTGAACTACACAGTTATGAGAAAGATTTCTCTTCGTCAGTGTCATCATCATCACTAAAAAAGAAGTAAAGAGTATCTAAGCCAAAGCCAATAATACTCCTTGACTTAACACATCCAGATCCTCTCGTTTGGATGGATGTCTAAAAGGATGAACAGCTAGGATGCTGTTTGCAACCCACTGGGGAAGCTCCCCCTCTCTGGGCCCAGTTTCTCCACAGCACTGTCAGAGCTCAGTTTCGGTGACTAGATCATCCTTGTTTTTTCATGCCATTTGGCTGTGCGAGCATCTCTGAGATCATGGGTAGAGACCGTTTCTGTGCTGAAATGTGTGTGCTTATGTGGAGAGAGAGAGTCAGAGAAAGAGAGGCTACATATGTATTTTTTCATTAAAATAATCCTCAAAAGTACTACAATGTGTCTGGTGTTTTCTTTTTATTGGAAAATACTCTGATGCTGGAAAAGGCAAAAGGAGAAGGGGATGGCAGAAAAAGAGATGGTTAGATAACATCACCAACTCAATGGACATGAATCTGAGCAAATTCCAGGAGATAAGGGAAGACAGAGGAGCCTGGCATGCTGCAATCCATGCAGTCACAAAGAGTTGGACACGACTTAGCAACTGAACATATGTCTGTCAGTTGACTGAGCCACGGTTAAAGAAACAATAGAGACAGTGAGAGACTGGAAGAGAAGTAAGAACAATTTAGTTACAGATCAAGGTCCCTGAGGATGAGATATGATGGAGAAAGAAACAGAGTTATTTTGTCAGAATAGACTCAAGACAAGTGTACAGTGTAAGGTTTATCATGAAAGGAAAGTACTTATACAAATATTTACATAAAATATAAATTGCAGTCATTTTAGTAACCTTTTGCTATGTTTACACTTTATAGCACCTAACAGACTAACTGGACATATGACATAGTTTCTCTAAATGTGTTGATTCAATTTCTATCAGGTAATAACACTTATACATCTTTATTAGCCAGTGGGGTCTCTCTGACATCATAGAAATTTTGCAATTTTGTGTTTTTAGAGAAGGTCCATTGGATCGAAACTTGATGCTTCAGAGTGGAGTCAAACTTTTTGCCAGGTCTGATCTAGGACAAAACTCTTATCAGACACGTTGCTCTGTGTCCCATCAGATAGAATCTTCGGAGGTTGAAAAGCAAACAAAGAACAGAAAAGTAGTAGCAGGGGGCAGAGGGGATAGATGCAACTGACCAGATGTTTGTTGAAAAACACAGAGTGATAAAACAGTAGAGGGTGACTTATAATAACAAAACTCGAGGCAGCATGACAGAGGTTTTAAACTTACCCTAGGAAATAAAGTTGACAGTCGCAGAGGAAACTTACATTCTGTCCTCAGTGCATTCATTTTTCTTTGTCAAGACAAATGTACATGCAGAGAAAAAGTGCAATTTGGGAATGGCTGCTTGGCTGTTCCATATCCTAGCATGAGAGATCATCAATGCCCATATGTGCTAAATGCCAAGCAATCGAGTGAATGTTTGCTTCTTCACACTTGAGAAACTAGGAAAATAACCCCTATTTGGGTACCTACTAAGGACACTGAGATGACAACTTTCTATCAAAACTATAATTAGTAAATATTTCCTGAATTAATTAGAAGATTTTCTTATTTCATGACTTTAATGAAATCCCAGGAGAATTCTACTTTAAAAACCCAGTACAAGAAATACAATAATGTTATTTGTCTCCTCCCCCCTCCAATATGTTCAACACTGTCCCAGGATGAACAAATAAAATTTAAACTTGATAATTTTCTTTAAAAAGTTACAAACTGACAGTTCAGGTTATTTGCTGTTAAATAGGTGCTTTTACTGGAATCATACATATTATTTAATCTATTCTGTATACATAGGGGTGAACCTCTTCTTACTCATTGCTTTTGTACAAATGTCCTCTGTAGATACAGAGATCTGTTTGAGGCCAGGTGTAATTTGACAGTGGTGCTCCTGGGGAGAGAGCCTCTTGTGGCCTCTTCCTTCCATGATGGAGCTGGAACACACACACCTTTGAAGGTTTCTGTTTCGCCTGCTGACTGGAGGTGAGGGTGGAACTCAGGCTAAAGGGTGTGCATATCTCATCAAAATGTCTCATAATTGCAATGGCATGGCCAAGAAAGAAACAACAACTGATAGAGAGAAGAGAGTGGTTTTAAGATGGTGCACTTATCCACTCCCCTGTAACACACCTTTAGTAAAATTCACAGCTTGCAGTAGTAATTGCACAGCTGGCTAGATTGTAGTCAAACAGTAAGTACTGTTCTTTGTTCCTTTCTTTAAATGATAACAAAAAAAGCTGACTCAGGCTGGACTGTTTTCCAGGATACTTGGCTGCTTCACCAACACATTCTCCCCACTGTATTAAGAGAACATGAAGCTGATGGGTACTTCCTGCCCACTGTGTCAGCCACATGCACTGACACTATGGGCAGTCACTGATAGGAATGAACCTGCAGAGACACAGAAACGTGAGGCTGTTTAAAAATCTCCCAACCAGAGACTAATGCCCACCATCAAACAACTGCCATGGATGGTCTTCCCACTTCTGGAAAGCTGTAACTAAAACACAAATGACTGGGGAGGAATCTGTTTCCACAGATTGATGTGTCGGTTTGCAACTCAAATTAGGAATTTTTGGAAAGAGATTCAGGAAGAAATCCAAATCCATGCTATGCTGACTTTCCTTGTGAGTAAGAGGCAGCTTACTTGCACCCAGGCAGAGGTGACTCTTTTCCTACGGTCACCTGAAGCTCAAGAATGTCTCTAAAGGTTTTTGTATCATCCCCTTTGCCCAAATGTCCATCACTTCCATCCAAACTACCCAGATCTAATCCTTTCCTCAAAGCACAGAAGCTATTCCATTCTGGGTCTGAATCATCCTGTCCTGCCCGCTCCCTTCTCTAGCCTTCTGTGGCTAGTACCCGAACATGGCACGGCCTCCCCCAGGAAATCTGGAAAGGCTTTGCATAATCATTCAACTGCCACAGCAACCCTCTGAGGCGATGTAGCCGGTCCCATTCTAGGGAGAAGGAAAGTGCACAGGGATTAAATGAGTCATCCGAAGTCACTCAGGCATGGAGTGGTCAAACAAGAATCAAAATCTACCCAAACTGGATGCAGACTCTGCCTGGAATGTAGGCTCTGGATCACTCCTCACTTTCAGGAGGAGGCCAGGGTGAGATGCCTGGCTGGCCAGGTGTCTAACTAGACCTAAATCTGTACCTCTGTGTTGTTACTTTGTTGTTCTTTAGTTGCTCAGTCATGTCCCAATTTTTGCGATCCCAAGGACTGTAGCCTGCCAGGCACCTCTGTCCATGGAATTCTCCAGGCAAGAATGCCTGAATGGGTTGTCATTCCCTTCTCCAAGGGATCTTCCCAACCTAGGGATCAAACCTGGTTCTCCCACAGTGCGGGTGGGTTCTTTATGGTCTGAGCCACCAGGGAAGCCCCTTGTTTTGCTAGTGTGTGTATACAAAGAAGCTGGGGATGAGAATTAAATTGTTTGAAATGATATAACAGGTTTGCATAACATGGACATGAATGAGTGACTGAACAGGTTTGTGACTCAACTAGGCATACCATCCATACTGAGGCTGTCTTTGCAGTAGTTTTCCATGAGACCTAAGTAGGGTCTTGGCATAAAAAAAAAATCTCTCTCCAGAGGTGAAAGGTTAGTGATAGGAGTCACGAGCCGCACTCCCAGTCCACACTGTATAACTGCGAAGAAGCTACCATGTCTTAATCTCAGTGGCTCCTTGTCGAAGCCTCCATATTGCTACCTCAGTGAAAGTTTTAACAGCATTTCATTTGTTTTAGATTTCCATCCAGTTAATCCTGCTTCCATCCATCTGTTCCAGTAATGGGGCAGTGATAAGAAAGACATGAACTGCTTGATTTTTACCCTGTACGGCAAAATTCTCAACATCTTTCCTACTTTCCTTTAATTTCTTCCCATTTTTCCTCCTTAATGTTTTCAACCATCTCCAAAGCCGGGATTCTCAGACCCTCGTGCTTGGCGTGCCTGTCATTTCACTGCCCACTGGGCAAAGACTAACTGGAGTGGCTGTAGGTTCATTTCCGGAGACGGATCCCATTAGAAGCTGCTCTGTGAGGCATGTGATAAGTCAGAGCAGGAAGCTTTCCTCTCGAGATAAATCACAAATGCACTTCTCTCCAGCCCTTGTTCACTTGTCTTGCCGCATTAAGAAGAGCTGGAGTCCAGAACCGCTTCCTTCCTCATCCATATTTATACTAAGGAACGGGCATTAGAGAGGACCAACCACAGACGACCCTCCTCAAAAGTACATGACAATGAATCTTCTGGAGTTGAAGGGGCACGTCGTTACCACTGTTTCCATTTTTTTTTTTTTGTAAAGTAAGCACCTGCTATCCTGAAGACTGAATATCATTATCAAGGTCATTTCTATACCACAGTCAGATGAGAAGTGGATTTTGTAAGTGGAATTGTAGACATTTAAGACAATTTGTAAACTCTCACTGTGATGCTGGTGTTTACAAGCTGCTATTATTGAACAATAAAAGTCCTCTAAGAAAAGTTGCACTGTTATCTTTCTGCTTTGTTTTGGTTAGTTTTTTTTTTAATACTACAGGATCTTCAAATAATTGGGGTACAAAAAGTATTGCCTAGGAGAATAACCCAACAAAATTTTAGGAAAAGCTCACTTGTAAGCTACTCACATGTATGCTACTGGATGATGAGGAAAAATAGTTTTGGGCCTGATAACCTGCAGCAATTTCTTAGAGAATGCAGAGGAGCCTGTACTCAACCCTAGGCTCTGCGGCCTAATTTCCATATTTCAGTCCATTCCCTCTTTCAGGGGATCTTCCCAACCCAGGGCTTAAACTCAGATCTCTTGCATTGCAGGCAGATTCTTCACCATCTGAGCCACCAGGGAAGCCCATATTTCAGTCCAAGAAGAATCAATTCACACTCCCTCATAAATCTTCTGGGCAAATTATTTCAGTCTTCTGGAGCATACAAAATTTACAGAAAGAAATTAATTCATGTCTTCATCAGATTCTGAGCAATCTTGAACTTCAGGGTACAAAACTTTTGCTCCTAACGTTAAGGATATTACCATCCTGGGAGAAAGACCAACCTGATGTATAGGTATGCAATCACACGCTGCACATGGCCATGGCCTTGCAGCCCAGAACCACCGGCATTTGGAGCATCAGAGCTGTCAGAGCTGGTTGTGCCCTGGAAGCTGCAGTCCAGGTGGGTCTCGAGGGACATTCTGAAAGTCAACAGATTTTGAAAACAGCAGGAGAATGTTACTGCTACAAAGACATGCTGGTCACACTTAGTGAAGAACAGCAGAGAGAATGCTAGGGGAAAAGATGAGGGAGTCAGAAGAGAGGAGAGGTACATACACATCAATAACAGATGTTTCATTTAACACTGGGGAGAGGGTGTGTACAGAGGGGAACAGATCTGATCTGCAAATGTAAGTGGACAGCAGTTCTGCATGGCGAGTTGAAAGGGCTGGAACTAGGAATGCCCAGGAACAGGAGGACCATTGCGAAAGAGAGCCTTATGACCACAGTGTTCTAACAGTCAAGAGGTCAGTTGGTAAAGAATCTGCCTGCAATGCAGGAGACCCTGGTTTGATTCCTGGGGTCAGGAAGATCCACTGGAGAAGAATAGGCTACCCTCTTCAGTATTCTTGGGCTTCCCTGGTGGCTCAGCTGGTGAAGAATCCACCTGCAATGCGGAAGACCTGGGTTCAATCCCTTGGCTTGGAAGATCCCCTAGAGAAGGGAAAGGCTACCCACTCCAACATTCTAGCCCAGAGAACTCCAGCCCTGACTATGACAGGAAGAACTGAAATGCTCAGATTCCAGGCTTCATTACTCTGAAGAGGCAGAATTATTCACCAGATGTTCATCTGGGCAAGGGGATACTATTAGGTACATTCGGTTGAACAAACAGTAATAATCAACCATGTTTGGGGGAGAAATAGGCTTTTGAGATTTTTTTTAGGACTTCAGTCAATTTTAAACACTGGAAATTGCCCTATAATTTTCACTGCAGGGATTCCTAAATATTTTCTTTTAAAGCTATGTGTTAAGTATTATGACAATACCTGGGTCTTTTTATTTTTCCTGAACCACAAGGTAGCATAAATGTTCCAATAATTATGATGGTGTAATATGTGTTGATTGCATATTTTACGGTTGTTGTAACCTGCGTCCATACAACCTACTGCAGATAAGATGTGGCAGGCTCCTCAGAAGCAGGATCACTATCACTGCCTGGGATCAGCTTCAACAATAAGGTTTCCTGTAAAACACCTGCACATTACACCCAAGGGAGATGTGACTGACTTAGCCCCATTTCTCTATTAAAGGGAAATTCAGTTTTGACTTAACTTGATTATTACAGCATACTGTATAAAGATGCAAATACTTAAAATTTCTTTCTCCATAGTAACCTAACACAAACAAAAACATAGAAACAAATACAACAAGAAAACTTTCAAAACCAGTACAAGAAAGAAAAATATTTGTAGTGGTATAAGGGAAAAAAAAAAAACTTGGTTTAGGAAAAGTCTGATACCATCTCTTTCTGTATAAGTCTTCAGTGAACTGGCTACATGGAGGTCTTTGTGTTCTAAGCAAAAATGAAGCAGTGAACTTAAATGGACTCTTTACCCCAGGAACTGTACACCTGGAAAATGTGGACTATGTGTACATACTAATTTCTGCTGCTGCTAAGTCGCTTCAAGTATCCGACCCTGTGCGACCTCAGAGACGGCAGTCTACCAGGCTCCGCCATCCCTGGGATTCTCCAGGCAAGAACACTGGAGTGGGTTGCCATTTCCTTCTCCACTGCAGGAAAGTGAAAAGTAAAAGAAGTCGCTAAGTCGTGTCTGACTCCTTGCAATCCCATGGAGTGCAGCCTACCAGGCTCCTCCATCCATGGGATTTTCCAGGCAAGAGTACTGGAGTGGGGTACCATTGCCTTCTCCATACTAATTCTTAGAAACATGTTAATGATTCACTATTAGGATGCACTGTGATTTATGGACGCTTCTTCCCTAAACCTCTAGGTGCTAAGATTTACTCACAACCAGCTGAAGTTGAACGGTTTTATGAAGACCTACAAGACCTTTTAAAACTAACACCCCAAAAAGATGTCCTTTTCATTATAGGGGACTGGAATGCTAAAGTACAAGTTAAGAAACACCTGGAATAATAGGCAAATTTGGCCTTGGAATGCAGAATGAAGCAGGGCAAAGACTAATAGAATTTTGCCAAGAAAATGCACTGGTCATAGCAAACACCCTCTTTCAACAACACAAAAGAAGACTCTACACATGGACATCACCAGATGGTCAACACCGAAATCAGATTGATTATATTCTATGCAGCCAAAGATGGAGAAGCTCTAACCAGTCAGCAAAAACAAAACCAGGAGCTGACTGTGGCTCAGATCATGAACTTCTTATTACCAAATTCAGACTTAAATTGAAGAAAGTAGGGAAAACCGTTAGACCATTCAGGTATGACCTAAATCAAATCTCTTATGATTACACAGTAGAAGGGAGAAATAGATTTAAGGGCCTAGATATGATAGATAGTGTCTGATGAACTATGGAATGAGGTTCATGACATTGTACAGGAAGCAGGGATTAAGACTATCCCCATGGAAAAGAAATGCAAAAAAGCAAAATGGCTGTCTGGGGAGGCCTTACAAATATCTGTGAAAACAAAAGAGGTGAAAAGCAAAGGAGAAAAGGAAAGATAAAAGCATCAGAATGCAGAGTTCCAAAGAATAGCAAGAAGAGAAAAGAAAGCCTTCTTCAGTGATCAATGCAAAGAAATAGAGGAAAAGAACAGAATGGGAAAGACTAGAGATCTCTTCAAGAAAATGAGAGATAGTAAGGGAACATTTCATGCAAAGATGGGCTCGATAAAGGACAGAAATGGTATGGACCTAACAGAAGTAGAAGATATTAAGAAGAGGTGGCAAAAATACATGGAAAGAATTGTACAAAAAAGATCTTCACGACCCAGATAATCAGGATGATGTGATCACTCATCTAGAGCCAGACATCTTGGAATGTGAAGTCAAGTGGGCCTTAGAAAGCATCTCTACGAACAAAGCTAATGGAGGTGATGGAATTCCAGTGGAGCTGTTTCAAATCCTGAAAGATGATGCTGTGAAAGTGCTGCACTCAATATGCCAGCAAATTTGGAAAACTCAGCAGTGGCCACAGGACTGGAAAAGGTCAGTTTTCATTCCAATCCCAAAGAAAGGCAATGCCAAAGAATGCTCAAACTACCACACAATTGCGCTCATCTCACATGCTAGTAAAGTAATGCTCAAAATTCTCCAAGCCAGGCTTCAG
>SJYC01103051.1:0-16073 GCA_006408675.1 Madoqua kirkii
GGTGATTAGATGGCATCACCAACTCAATGGACAGGAGTTTGAGCAAGCTCCAAGAGTTGGTGATGGACAGGGAGGCCTGGTGTGCTGCAGTCCATGGGGTCGAAAAGAGTTGAACACGACTGATTGACTGAACAACAACAATAATGTGACCCCAAACTCAAAGCACTGTGAGACTCAAAGTCCTATGAGAGACCTCATAGAACAGGCAAATTAGCTGCAGAGAAATGAATGCAGCCCATCAGTCCAGGCGGTTTAGTGCATGGCTTTGCTACAAACAGGAGAGAATGAACAGTAGAGTCTTTCATGAGAGTTGCATGAGCCAGAGGCTGTGAATCTGAGACATGAATCTTGAATAGCACCAGTAAGTGCTCCACAGGAAAAACAATGAAGGGTAGACATTAACACAAAGTCCCAAAGAAACGGTATCTCCAAGTAGCCACAATATCTACCACCATACCATCAAGATTGCTGTAGCCAGAACTAGCGAACAGTAAAAACCCCCAAATTTAAATGCAGCAAATATCCGTATCCAAAAGCTGAGCCACAGTGACAGAGGATTTAACTAAAGCCAATTACATGGATGCGGGCAATGAATGATTGCACACTGGTAGTTAGCTTTCCCAGTGCCTGAGGATGCTTGGACCAGAATGGTGCCCACTGGACATGGCAGGCACAGGGCATGATGCTGATGGTGTTAGTACAGAGTGTGGATGCGCCAGTGGGCACTGGGGGAATTAGAGAATGTTTAATGTGCAGGATTTTGCAAGTGAAAAAGGAATAAAAACGTGAGAATGTGTATTCCAATCTTAAGCTGTAGCCTGTAAGTTTTCAAAAATAAAGAGAAAGATCAAAGTAGATTTAATAAAGAAAGTCAGTTTTCATTTGTATGATAGAAAATACATAGACGTTGCATTATGGGATCATAAAGGCAGAGAACCTAGATTGCCTCCATAACTGTAATCAACCAATGGAATTCTTGGGGGAAGGTTTTTCCAAAAAAGTCGTCTCCACAGCCACTCAGTATGAGTGAAATAGATTGTCAGAAGTTTTATATACATATCTTAAGATGAAACGACACAGACATTTTGCAGTAATTGATCTATTCATGCCATTCTTTAAGATTAAAAGGTGGGTGACTGAATGACAGTTACTTGAATATATTTCTGTCTTAAAGTATACTCATTTGTAAATGCAGGAATCACTGATCTAAACAACAAAATAGCATAGATCATTTTAGACAGCTTCCAATCTCCAAATTAGGGGTTTCGCCACTTCCAATGATATATATAATTCCTCTCATTTATTTTCTCATAGACTCTAGTCATCTTTTGGGATGATTAAAAGACAAATCTCAGTAACTAATACACTGTTCTTACTTTGCTGCTGTTTGTCCCTATAGACATGGTCATATACCAGGATGTTGTCCCTTAAATTTTTATTGGATAAAGGTCAGGAAGCAAATGCACCTTCATGGGACACTAGTACACATCTATGCTTCAGCAGCATTTCATGTTAAGTAGGAAGGAGACATATTGTTCCAGATAAGATAAGCACTCATTACATCATTTATATGTAAGTTAAATATAGTCTTATCAATATAAGGGACTTCCCAGGTGGGGCATGTGTGGTTAAGAAATCTACCTGCCAATGCAAAGAGATGTAAGAGACGTGGGTTCAATCCCTGGGTCGGGAAGGATCCCCTGAAAGAGGAAATGACAACCCACTCCAGTATTCTTGCCTGGAGAATCCCATGGACAGAGGAGCCTGGTAGGCTACAGTCCATAGGGTTGCAAAGAGTCATGTCCCTAAAACGTTTCCAGAGATTTAAGTTAACTGTGTATTGCTTGAACTGATTACAAAATAGTTATACTTATTTCTATGCGATTTTGCAGAACAAATAGTCAAAATAGTCAATGCAGGTTTTTTTTTTTTTTTCTGTTGTTTTTGTTAAGTGGAAATTGCTTTTATGGTAGAGAGTTGTTACCTTAAGAAAAAATCCCCAAACTCATTTTGCCAGTTGCTCACAAGCTCACTGCACAGTGCCTGGCACCGCCAGATGAGCGTGAGCAGATAAGCACAGAAAACGATCTGAGCATGAAGTCAGCACTTTTAGAGAAGATGCTTTTTAAATGCCAGTATTTTTCCTTCTGTAAATCCTTAAAAGCTATCACGGAATTTTCTTCCTCTTAAATTCTCTCAGTAACCCTGGAAATAGCTTCTTTTGCAGTATTTGAAATCATTTCTGTAAGTGATACAAAAGCTTGATGTACAATTTTATTTTTAGATTTTTCTGAAGTAGATATTTATATTCTCAAAAATATTAAAAATGCATCTATTTGTGAGATAAAGTGAAATTTGACTGATATTTCAAGTACTTAATTTCAAGTGGAAATTAAGCATTTCTACTCCACATTAGAAGAGAATAGGCATACTACTTCTCAGAAATAAGAATTACAGTTGGAAATCCCCTGTATTCCTCTCAGATAAAAAGGATAGTTGTTTCATAGAAGAAAATAAGTAAGCAGGGTTATGGATTAATCTTTTAAGCAAGTCTGGCCTGTTCTTTGTGTGTCTGACCTTTTCCAGGGGAGGAGTCAGGAGGTGGGTCTGGACAGGCAACGTTTTGATGGATATATCTATTCGAGTCCCATTCTAAATCTGTGTGCTTTTATTTATTTGCATTCCATACTTTCACACTTTGGTGGCCACTGTCCCTGGAATGTAAACTGGGTGTGAATGAAGTCGCTCTGCCATCATAAAGCTTTCTAGACGTTTATCCCGGCTTTGTGTTTTTATACATTAAATCGAAGAAGTCCTTCTCCCTACACAGTTCTTCCACCAAAAGGTACTTTCAGGCCCTTCCCCCTCCCTTTGGAAACAATAATGAGGGGTCAAGATCTAACTGAGCTACTCTGTGGTTCAGTCCTTTTCACTGGAAGACCGTGGAGGTGCACTGAGTTTGGGCACAAAGGCTGTTGAGCTGGGAGGCAGGTGCCCATGTGTGGCATGGAAGGTTCTGGGCTCCAGCCTTCTCTCAGAACCAAGCTCCTGGGCTCCAGCCTTCTCTCAGAACCAAGCTCCTGTATGCTCTCAGCATGTCCACCCTTCACTGCATGGAAGTAGGCTTATATGGCACCTAGTTATTTTGAGGAGTATCAGATAAAAGCAGGTATGCTTATACCTCAAAGAGAAATTTTCTGCATAACACACAGGCTGCATGGAGATTTTTGTGTTGAGGCAGAGACTACAATTTTTAATCTTTCAACATTTCAGACCAGCTTCTTTTGGTTCCCATCTGGAATTACGGAGGACAACTTCCTTCCCACTGCAACAGTAGACACAGGAACAAAGAGCTCGTGGAGAAAGAAGATTTTGTGTGACTTAAGGCAGAGCTAATGGACCGCTGAGTGTGTGCTGAGACAGAGCAAATGAATCAGGTGAAATCCTTTTGAACCTGCCTCTCTGTCTCTCCTAAATTCTACCCTCCCTATTCTTTCTACCTGCCCAAGTTTTGTAGGAAATTCACAGAGTGCTGAATTGAGTATTGCCTTGTGGGTTGCTACTGCTGCTAAGTCGCTTCAGTCATGTCCAATTCTGTGCAACCCCATAGACGGCAGCCTACCAGGCTCCCCTGTCCCTGGGATTCTCCAGGCAAGAACACTGGAGTGGGTTGCCATTTTCTTCTCCAATGCATGAAAGTGAAAAGTGACAGTAAAGTCACTCAGTCATGTCCGACTCTTAGTGACCCCATGGATTGCAGCCTACCAGGCTCCTCCGTCCATGGGAGTTTTCAGGCAAGAGTACCGGAGTAAGTCGCCAGTGCCTTCTCCAGCCTTGTGGGTTAGTCCGTGTAAATATGTAGTGTTGATATTTTCTCTCAGTCCTTTGAGTTTCTTATTGCTTCTGCCTTTTAATCAAAGGAAAAATAGTCAGTATAATTCTAACAAAGAGACCAACATAGCCAAAGGATCCGAAAGACAGACTTTGGGGCCTTTCCTCTTAAAATGGGACCTTTACATACCTTTTGCTCTGTATTCCCCTTCTTGTCTATCCTGTTTTGTCTGCCCCAGATCTTGGCCTCCATCCTATCCTTTGCATCTTACAGCAAACAAACAAAAAACATAATTGCTTTTATGTCTATAACAACTTTTGAATTAAAAAAATGTGTACAAGAAACTAGGGGCCTTCAATGTGTCACCTCAACCTATCTTCCACATGTGTTAAGTCTGTTTCTTGTGCTAACACAGGTGACCTTTACTCAGGAATGTGGACAGGAAAAAAAAATCCACCCTGTTTCTGGGTGGAGGCTATTCTAGAAGTATCTACATGGTTTTTTCCACTTCTAGAGCCCTCATACTCCCGCTCAGAGAACCAATGTGGGGACACCTCCGTCTGCTAATTCTGTCTGTTTGAACAATGGCTCTGGACCTGGGGAAATAGCTACATGACAGGTTTGGGGATGCCCTGGACCCACTGTGAGACTGGCCTCTGCTAAAACTCCATTGTTCACTGACTCTCAGAAGCCCCTCCTCTGCTGGTGGACAACAGTGACTTTCTGGGTCTCCTGGAGTTGGGTCAGGTCAGAGTCAGTATCCAGTGGTCCCTAAAAGAACAATGATTTCCTTTTCCCATGGTACAGTCACCCTGGTTAAAGGCTACAGGGGAAGTCAGGGGAAAGAACAGCTATAGATCTGGGGACAAAGGTTCTTCCTTAAGAGGAGTTGGCCACCCCTGTACTGAAGGATTTGGGTCTGTCACCTGGCTCTAATCTGGGAACTGAGCGAGGGGCCATGACTCCGTTTTTATGACTCAAGTTAGAGTTCTTTCACTTGACCTAGAACTCTACTTACACAGATCAGACCAAGTAAGAACAGAGCAAATTTCCTACCTATTTCAGCTCTAGGAGCAGCACCATCAGCCAGCCAGCCCACGGGTCTGCTCGAGTGGATGGTTCTGATGCTGTTTCAACTCTGCTGTCCACCATGGCCACCACAAAATGCCATCCATGATTACGTGCTGTGCCTTGGACCCTCCTCTTTGGATCTCATTGTCCTACTGCATTCAAGGATTCTGGTTCAATGGTATATAAAAGAAAAAAGACGTGATTGCTAACAATAAACAAAAGAAGGCTGGAGGGTTTACACAAGTATCAGGAGATATTGGTTTCAAAACAAGTAATATCACATAAAAAGAGGGATGTTTTACAATGAAGAACGGTCAGTGCCTTGAGGCATCTTAACAGATTAAAGTACGCAGTTGGTTGACTCAGGTAAGGGATATTATTCTGGATAGTGTGGGAGAGTCTGATCCACCAGCAGACACAGATCCAAGCTTCCTCATAGGAGAAAACAGCCCACTAGTATCCAGGTCTCCAACTTGCCCTTCCTGATGTCATGGACCTGACTAGCTGGTCTTCACCGACCGGTAAACCAATTCCTTGTAAAAAGTCATCGTTTACTGCCCCCAGGATCTGTTTCTTTACTGTTTCTCCACCTCCACTAGCTTTGTTCGTAGTGATGCTTTCTAAGGCCCACTTGACTTCACATTCTAAGATGTCTGGCTCTAGATGAGTGATCACATCATCCTGATTATCTGGGTCGTGAAGATCTTTTTTGTACAGTTTTTCCATGTATTCTTGCCACCTCTTCTTAGTATCTTCTACTTCTGTTAGGTCCATACCATTTCTGCCCTTTATCGAGCCCATCTTTGCATGAAATGTTCTCTTGGTATCTCTTGTTTTCCTGAAGATATCTCTAGTCTTTCCCATTCTGTTCTTTTCCTCTTCAAGAAAATTAGAGATATCAAGGGAATATTTCATGCAAAGATGACTCGATAAAGGACAGAAATGGTATGGACCTAACAGAAGTAGAAGATATTAAGAAGAGGTGGCAAAAATACACGGAAAGAATGTACAGAAAAGATCTTCACGACCCAGATAATCAGGATGATGTGATCACTCATCTAGAGCCAGACATCTTAGAATGTGAAGTCAAGTGGGCCTTAGAAAGCATCACTACGAACAAAGCTAGTGGAGGTGGAGAAACAGTAAAGAAACAGATCCTGGGGGCAGTAAACGATGACTTTTTACAAGGAATTGGTTTACCGGTCGGTGAAGACCAGCTAGTCAGGTCCATGACATCAGGAAGGGCAAGTTGGAGACCTGGATACTAGTGGGCTGTTTTCTCCTATGAGGAAGCTTGGATCTGTGTCTGCTGGTGGATCAGACTCTCCCACACTATCCAGAATAATATCCCTTACCTGAGTCAACCAACTGCGTACTTTAATCTGTTAAGATGCCTCAAGGCACTGACCGTTCTTCATTGTAAAACATCCCTCTTTTTATGTGATATTACTTGTTTTGAAACCAATATCTCCTGATACTTGTGTAAACCCTCCAGCCTTCTTTTGTTTATTGTTAGCAATCACGTCTTTTTTCTTTTATATACCATTGAACCAGAATCCTTGAATGCAGTAGGACAATGAGATCCAAAGAGGAGGGTCCAAGGCACAGCACGTAATCATGGATGGCATTTTGTGGTGGCCATGGTGGACAGTAGAGTTGAAACAGCATCAGAACCATCCACTCGAGCAGACCCGTGGGCTGGCTGGCTGATGGTGCTGCTCCTAGAGCTGAAATAGGTAGGAAATTTGCTCTGTTCTTACTTGGTCTGATCTGTGTAAGTAGAGTTCTAGGTCAAGTGAAAGAACTCTAACTTGAGTCATAAAAACGGAGTCATGGCCCCTCGCTCAGTTCCCAGATTAGAGCCAGGTGACAGACCCAAATCCTTCAGTACAGGGGTGGCCAACTCCTCTTAAGGAAGAACCTTTGTCCCCAGATCTATAGCTGTTCTTTCCCCTGACTTCCCCTGTAGCCTTTAACCAGGGTGACTGTACCATGGGAAAAGGAAATCATTGTTCTTTTAGGGACCACTGGATACTGACTCTGACCTGACCCAACTCCAGGAGACCCAGAAAGTCACTGTTGTCCACCAGCAGAGGAGGGCTTCTGAGAGTCAGTGAACAATGGAGTTTTAGCAGAGGCCAGTCTCACAGTGGGTCCAGGGCATCCCCAAACCTGTCATGTAGCTATTTCCCCAGGTCCAGAGCCATTGTTCAAACAGACAGAATTAGCAGACGGAGGTGTCCCCACATTGGTTCTCTGAGCGGGAGTATGAGGGCTCTAGAAGTGGAAAAAACCATGTAGATACTTCTAGAATAGCCTCCACCCAGAAACAGGGTGGATTTTTTTTTCCTGTCCACATTCCTGAGTAAAGGTCACCTGTGTTAGCACAAGAAACAGACTTAACACATGTGGAAGATAGGTTGAGGTGACACATTGAAGGCCCCTAGTTTCTTGTACACATTTTTTTAATTCAAAAGTTGTTATAGACATAAAAGCAATTATGTTTTTTGTTTGTTTGCTGTAAGATGCAAAGGATAGGATGGAGGCCAAGATCTGGGGCAGACAAAACAGGATAGACAAGAAGGGGAATACAGAGCAAAAGGTATGTAAAGGTCCCATTTTAAGAGGAAAGGCCCCAAAGTCTGTCTTTCGGATCCTTTGGCTATGTTGGTCTCTTTGTTAGAATTATACTGACTATTTTTCCTTTGATTAAAAGGCAGAAGCAATAAGAAACTCAAAGGACTGAGAGAAAATATCAACACTACATATTTACACGGACTAACCCACAAGGCTGGAGAAGGCACTGGCGACTTACTCCGGTACTCTTGCCTGAAAACTCCCATGGACGGAGGAGCCTGGTAGGCTGCAATCCATGGGGTCACTAAGAGTCGGACATGACTGAGTGACTTTACTGTCACTTTTCACTTTCATGCATTGGAGAAGAAAATGGCAACCCACTCCAGTGTTCTTGCCTGGAGAATCCCAGGGACAGGGGAGCCTGGTAGGCTGCCGTCTATGGGGTTGCACAGAATTGGACATGACTGAAGCGACTTAGCAGCAGTAGCAAACCACAAGGCAATACTCAATTCAGCACTCTGTGAATTTCCTACAAAACTTGGGCAGGTAGAAAGAATAGGGAGGGTAGAATTTAGGAGAGACAGAGAGGCAGGTTCAAAAGGATTTCACCTGATTCATTTGCTCTGTCTCAGCACACACTCAGCGGTCCATTAGCTCTGCCTTAAGTCACACAAAATCTTCTTTCTCCACGAGCTCTTTGTTCCTGTGTCTACTGTTGCAGTGGGAAGGAAGTTGTCCTCCGTAATTCCAGATGGGAACCAAAAGAAGCTGGTCTGAAATGTTGAAAGATTAAAAATTGTAGTCTCTGCCTCAACACAAAAATCTCCATGCAGCCTGTGTGTTATGCAGAAAATTTCTCTTTGAGGTATAAGCATACCTGCTTTTATCTGATACTCCTCAAAATAACTAGGTGCCATATAAGCCTACTTCCATGCAGTGAAGGGTGGACATGCTGAGAGCATACAGGAGCTTGGTTCTGAGAGAAGGCTGGAGCCCAGGAGCTTGGTTCTGAGAGAAGGCTGGAGCCCAGAACCTTCCATGCCACACATGGGCACCTGCCTCCCAGCTCAACAGCCTTTGTGCCCAAACTCAGTGCACCTCCACGGTCTTCCAGTGAAAAGGACTGAACCACAGAGTAGCTCAGTTAGATCTTGACCCCTCATTATTGTTTCCAAAGGGAGGGGGAAGGGCCTGAAAGTACCTTTTGGTGGAAGAACTGTGTAGGGAGAAGGACTTCTTCGATTTAATGTATAAAAACACAAAGCCGGGATAAACGTCTAGAAAGCTTTATGATGGCAGAGCGACTTCATTCACACCCAGTTTACATTCCAGGGACAGTGGCCACCAAAGTGTGAAAGTATGGAATGCAAATAAATAAAAGCACACAGATTTAGAATGGGACTCGAATAGATATATCATCAAAACGTTGCCTGTCCAGACCCACCTCCTGACTCCTCCCCTGGAAAAGGTCAGACACACAAAGAACAGGCCAGACTTGCTTAAAAGATTAATCCATAACCCTGCTTACTTATTTTCTTCTATGAAACAACTATCCTTTTTATCTGAGAGGAATACAGGGGATTTCCAACTGTAATTCTTATTTCTGAGAAGTAGTATGCCTATTCTCTTCTAATGTGGAGTAGAAATGCTTAATTTCCACTTGAAATTAAGTACTTGAAATATCAGTCAAATTTCACTTTATCTCACAAATAGATGCATTTTTAATATTTTTGAGAATATAAATATCTACTTCAGAAAAATCTAAAAATAAAATTGTACATCAAGCTTTTGTATCACTTACAGAAATGATTTCAAATACTGCAAAAGAAGCTATTTCCAGGGTTACTGAGAGAATTTAAGAGGAAGAAAATTCCGTGATAGCTTTTAAGGATTTACAGAAGGAAAAATACTGGCATTTAAAAAGCATCTTCTCTAAAAGTGCTGACTTCATGCTCAGATCGTTTTCTGTGCTTATCTGCTCACGCTCATCTGGCGGTGCCAGGCACTGTGCAGTGAGCTTGTGAGCAACTGGCAAAATGAGTTTGGGGATTTTTTCTTAAGGTAACAACTCTCTACCATAAAAGCAATTTCCACTTAACAAAAACAACAGAAAAAAAAAAAAAAAACCTGCATTGACTATTTTGACTATTTGTTCTGCAAAATCGCATAGAAATAAGTATAACTATTTTGTAATCAGTTCAAGCAATACACAGTTAACTTAAATCTCTGGAAACGTTTTAGGGACATGACTCTTTGCAACCCTATGGACTGTAGCCTACCAGGCTCCTCTGTCCATGGGATTCTCCAGGCAAGAATACTGGAGTGGGTTGTCATTTCCTCTTTCAGGGGATCCTTCCCGACCCAGGGATTGAACCCACGTCTCTTACATCTCTTTGCATTGGCAGGTAGATTTCTTAACCACACATGCCCCACCTGGGAAGTCCCTTATATTGATAAGACTATATTTAACTTACATATAAATGATGTAATGAGTGCTTATCTTATCTGGAACAATATGTCTCCTTCCTACTTAACATGAAATGCTGCTGAAGCATAGATGTGTACTAGTGTCCCATGAAGGTGCATTTGCTTCCTGACCTTTATCCAATAAAAATTTAAGGGACAACATCCTGGTATATGACCATGTCTATAGGGACAAACAGCAGCAAAGTAAGAACAGTGTATTAGTTACTGAGATTTGTCTTTTAATCATCCCAAAAGATGACTAGAGTCTATGAGAAAATAAATGAGAGGAATTATATATATCATTGGAAGTGGCGAAACCCCTAATTTGGAGATTGGAAGCTGTCTAAAATGATCTATGCTATTTTGTTGTTTAGATCAGTGATTCCTGCATTTACAAATGAGTATACTTTAAGACAGAAATATATTCAAGTAACTGTCATTCAGTCACCCACCTTTTAATCTTAAAGAATGGCATGAATAGATCAATTACTGCAAAATGTCTGTGTCGTTTCATCTAAGATATGTATATAAAACTTCTGACAATCTATTTCACTCATACTGAGTGGCTGTGGAGACGACTTTTTTGGAAAAACCTTCCCCCAAGAATTCCATTGGTTGATTACAGTTATGGAGGCAATCTAGGTTCTCTGCCTTTATGATCCCATAATGCAACGTCTATGTATTTTCTATCATACAAATGAAAACTGACTTTCTTTATTAAATCTACTTTGATCTTTCTCTTTATTTTTGAAAACTTACAGGCTACAGCTTAAGATTGGAATACACATTCTCACGTTTTTATTCCTTTTTCACTTGCAAAATCCTGCACATTAAACATTCTCTAATTCCCCCAGTGCCCACTGGCGCATCCACACTCTGTACTAACACCATCAGCATCATGCCCTGTGCCTGCCATGTCCAGTGGGCACCATTCTGGTCCAAGCATCCTCAGGCACTGGGAAAGCTAACTACCAGTGTGCAATCATTCATTGCCCGCATCCATGTAATTGGCTTTAGTTAAATCCTCTGTCACTGTGGCTCAGCTTTTGGATACGGATATTTGCTGCATTTAAATTTGGGGGTTTTTACTGTTCGCTAGTTCTGGCTACAGCAATCTTGATGGTATGGTGGTAGATATTGTGGCTACTTGGAGATACCGTTTCTTTGGGACTTTGTGTTAATGTCTACCCTTCATTGTTTTTCCTGTGGAGCACTTACTGGTGCTATTCAAGATTCATGTCTCAGATTCACAGCCTCTGGCTCATGCAACTCTCATGAAAGACTCTACTGTTCATTCTCTCCTGTTTGTAGCAAAGCCATGCACTAAACCGCCTGGACTGATGGGCTGCATTCATTTCTCTGCAGCTAATTTGCCTGTTCTATGAGGTCTCTCATAGGACTTTGAGTCTCACAGTGCTTTGAGTTTGGGGTCACATTATTGTTGTTGTTCAGTCAATCAGTCGTGTTCAACTCTTTTCGACCCCATGGACTGCAGCACACCAGGCCTCCCTGTCCATCACCAACTCTTGGAGCTTGCTCAAACTCCTGTCCATTGAGTTGGTGATGCCATCTAATCACCTCATTCTCTGTTGTCCCCTTCTCCTCCTGCCTTCAATCTTTCCCAGCATCAAGGTCCTTTCAAATGAGTCAGTTCTTTGCACCGGGTGATCAAAGGATTGAGCTTCAGCTTGAGCATCAGTCCTTACAATGAATATTCAAGGTTGATTTCCTTTAGAATTGACTAGTTTGATCTCCTTGCTGTCCAAGGGACTCTGAAGAGTCTTCTCCAGCATGTCAGTAGAGTCTAACAGAGCAATGTGAATCTGACTTTATATTCTAAACTGAATTTTTAGGTAAAATGTTTATCTCTCAGAAGCCATGCTAATCTAAGTTTTCTTAAAGAAGTTTGAGTGTGGGATGCTAACAAGAATTTTATTAGATTTAGTTTATTAAAATAGTGACTGAGTCAAAGGAAAACATCATCACACAGAAAAACACATTAACACAGATCAATAGGATATCTATCTTCATATGCATATATACATATATATGTGCACTATGTAAAATCAGCCACACCGATCATCCTGTCACCAACTTGCCCTTGTTACTGAAAACACCATGGGTGTCTTTCTAATCCCCGCAGTTTATTCTTAGACACAGCTACTTGTCGAAAGAAAGAGAGTTGTTCAGTCATGTCCAACTCTGTGGCCCCATGGACTGTAGCCTGCCAGGCTCCTCCATCCCTGGAATTTTCCAGGCAAGGATACTGGAGTGGGTGGCCATTTCCTTCTCCAGGGGATCTTCCCAATCCAGGGATAGAACCCAACTGTCCTGCATTGCAGGCAGACGTTTTACCATCTGAGCCACCAGGAAAGTCCACACGTCAAAGGCTGCATGTTATTCTTCTGTGTGATTGTCCTCCACATTACTGAGCCAACCCTTGTTGACTGTGCAGATTACTTCAACGTTTTTGTGGGCAAATATTGTGAATAATTATAATTGCTTTTCTGAGATTGCTTTTTAGAAATACTATTGTAAAAGTTCATGCCATTTTTTGAAAACAGACCTTGTGACTAAAAATAAAAATCAAGGGTACTCTTGAGGAAGAAAGAGTAATTCGGGCCAACATATAATAGATTCTGAAGGATATAAAGAAGGGAGACAGGACATCTTCACACTGTCTTGTATCCGGGCAGAAGAAATTAGTTCCTATAAATAGATTACTTGTAATCCTCTTGCTTTTTTTTACAATGTATTTCTCATTGATTACTGATATTTTTTCTTTCCCTTTTAATTGGTAACCCAACCTTAATCTTGTTGGAGGAAGTAATATTTCTGGATAAGATTCTCCTTTTATTGATTCATTTACAGAAAAGCATGGCCCTGGGCCCAACTCTGGCCAGTGAGACAAAGCGAAGAACTCTAAGGACTTGTGGGGGATGTTTTTGCTAGCCTAGCCTGATGCAGACGTCAACCTTCTTTGTTTCTTCCTAAATAAGAAAGAATGTGATGTTGGAGATGGAGTGGGATCTTGAAATCCTGAGGACAACACACATGAGGACAAAAGCCATACCAAAAAGATGGTGTAGAGAGAAAGCGGTGGGAAAGCATAGACACTGATTCCAAGTGAAGAAGGAGACCAAGCCTATCTGGGGAACAGAGTTCACGGGGATATTCCAGCCCAGAGATCAGACCCTCATATGTACTAGGAGCACAATAAATGTGTAATGTTAGATAATTCAAGTCTTGAATTGTTTGTAGATTTGTTTTTGTTTTTTTACTTTCAAGTTGATTTTCAGCCTGAAATTTCTTGGAATTAATTTTCAGAAAAAAATGTGCTGTATTTGAATATCTCAAATTTTAAGTATGAGTTAGTCTGCTAGTTTTAATATGGATTTGCTCTGTCTTCAGAACATATCATGCTTCTCAAGTCTGTGGAGACTGAATGGTGAGGTGTTTGGCAATCTTTATTTTGACTTTAGTTAAGCATAAATAGACAAATGATTTTGAACCCTCCAAAATCTCCCTCCAAATTTTAGTTATAATTTCTAATCCAAATCTTCTCAAAGAAGGCAGCTATTAATAAATTAAAACAAAATCTATGGCCTTAACACCATCAGGCCACCAACTAAAATCATGTTAAAATATTATGGTTATTAAAAGAAAACCTTTGAAATGACTTGTAAACTTGTATGCTGTTTATACTCAGTTAAAGGAGGGGTCCATTTCTGTGAAAGATGCTAAAAAACACAATTGAGAAACAATACCAAGTTTTTTTCACAGAGGGTTTGTCTAAGATTCTTCATCTTGGGTCTCAGGTTTAAGCCTTCAATATTTCTTGCAGATTTTATTCATGATTACCTTTGCATTATCTCCAAAGAGTCTCCTATTAGTGCAAGTTTATGTTGAACCTTGCTGAACTGCAGTCATTATTTTGAACAATATTAGAATCATCATAATTACTTTCTCTCAGTATGAGTAATCAGTACAATTGGTTCAGATCATTCTGGGCTATGCAAACTTAAAATTTATTCAGAAAATTGTCATTTGAAGATTTCTGAAGAAATATTTTATTTCATCTGAGTGTACAATTTTGAGAATTCTAATCATCTCTAATTGCTCTTTTTATTCTATTCTTTGCAATTGTTATGAATTGCCATCAAAAGATGAATATTTATCAAGCTCTTATTTATTCCAAAGAACATAGCTTTATGTATCTATCAGATGTACTGTCTTCCATTCAGTCTCTCATTCTCCTCTAAGGTGGAGAAAACTTAGCATGATTGCTTAAATTTTAGATCACTAATAGGGCCCCGTTTGCTAATGGTGGCTTTAAAAGATATGTTGATTGGACTAACTTAATTCTACCCACAGCCCAGAATCCTGTGTCCTATTGAACAACAAGAAAGGTGGCCTGCATTCCTTATTTGGGGAACAAGTTCGTTTGGCACACATCCAGTTTATTAACCTCTTCCCCAAATCCTGACCAGATAAAGGTCATGGCTACTGATCCCATGGCACTTTGCTCCTGTTACTGGTCCACTCTGTTCATTTAACCCATCACAGCACTCACAAGACAGATGGCTGGATTTGGGGTGCAAATGGCCATTTATGGGTCATCCAGCCATGTTCTCTGAATTTTATTAGCTTCTATTTATTTCATGTCAACAACAACAAAAAAAACCCTCTACATTCTAAGTTCAGGGGCTTGCAATGTATTTTTTTATTTTTGCATATATTGGACTTACCCACTTTTTATGTTTTGCAATATTAAACGTCACTAAACAGCATCTTCTTTTGCACAGGTATGGAAAATGGATGATACTGTGGATTCAAAGGTAAGAGATGTGCATTCTGATCTTGTCATTTTAAACCACTCTGAGCATTGTCTCCCAAGTATAGACATGATCTGGAAGCTTGGCTAGGCTTGTGGCTCTGTCCCCAAGGTATGGTGTGACCTTGCTCATGTCACCTACCTGCTCTGAGACTCCTCATCTGCCAAGAAGGTGGGACAAGATGTTCTCTGAGACCTGGAACAGGATCATGAGCAGCCAGGTCTATAACATTACTACCCAACACAGTGACTGCATGAACTAGAATAAACAATGAATGTGGAAATTCATGGAAAAAATAGAAATGTGCACACTGAACAATAAAATATAAATATCTTTAAATTAAGAATAATCTGAAAAAATAATCTACAATTTAAGTTTTTTTTTTAATTCAATATGCAACTCCACCTATGAAGAGCTCACTTCTTCCTACAGTTGAATTTTTATTAAATTAGATGTTGAACAGTTGATTTTATCAGAACTAGTGATTTTTTTAAAAAATTTACTAATAGCCAAAAATTTCAGACAAAAATTCTCAGGTCAAACAAAAAGTGATTTGGTATAACTGGGAAGTGATAGTCTTATTGAAAAGTACACATGTTTGTAACATATCACAAAGTACTATAGCCTCAATGTGTAAAGTATACAAACTGATTAAAAAAAAAAACCACACTAATAGAATTGGTTAAACAATTCAATTTTAAAAACTCAAAAAGAAAAACAATAAACGCATTCACACAAGAATATTTTTCATTAGTAAGGCAAAAAATACCATTTCTCTTATAGAAGGTAGAAACTTTTTGAAAAGAATAATAGAACTAAAGATTGTAATTTTTGATACAGTGTTTCTGGGCATAGAAACAGATACAAATGTTATGTAAATCAATTTGGTAAGATAAGCTGAAAATTCAGTGAGATAAGCTGAATCAAAAAATGTCACTTTAGGAAATTTTTTCCAAAGGAATTATCAGACATTTGCACAAAGCTGCAGATGCAAGATCTTTATCTTAGTGTTTTCATAATAGACAAGAAATGTCCTAACTGTCCAAAAAGAAAAAGATCTTCATTGGTTAAAATCAATGTAAATTCCAAGATGCAATGTTTGAGAGACATTTACAGGTATAGTCTCCAAAGGTAGTTAAAGATGTTTCAAATTGCTTATCGTATTGTGAAAAATAAGGCTAAATGACAGTGCTTAAAATTTGTGGTTTCAACATATGCTTCCATATATGTTATATCATTTATTATATGTTAATTTGTATGTTACACATTATTCTTAAGGAAAATATTAAGAA